>SNQJ01S0038532.1:111080-121835 GCA_010110895.2 Picea sitchensis
ATACCTAGAAGGGTGACATGGTGCCCTAGTAAGTTGATTTCTCTTTAGGATGGGTTTCCACTAGGTGGATCTATCAAAAGTCACATATGTTCCCTTCATACTTACCACTTTCCATATTTATTCCTCTCATCTCCCATACCCTTTTTTGGCCATTGGTATTGGCTACACTAGGAAGGGTTGTACCTTACCTCGTGGGAAGAAGGGGCTAAAGGCCCAAAGGGTAAAAGTAGATGGAAAGAGTTAAAATCCAATGTTGAAACCTTTAAGATGCTTTGCCCAAGGATCTCCAAGAAAGCAGTGAAAATCTTCTCAGTAAGAAAAGGGGAACCATAAGATACATAAACACTCAAGGTACTAGTTGATGGATAGGAGGTCTCATCACAAGCTGGCCTATTATTACCATGGGCATGTAGCGATATGAAACTACCACCTATCTGGTCACCAAACCAGGGTAGTGGCTCTTGGTGGCATAGCCAAGATAGAGGGGGTCTCATCACGAGACAACGTTCTCGTTTTTGTGAAATATTTATGGATAATGATGTCACCTATGGTCATCAAGCCAGGATAGTGGCCATTCCCTTGAATCAAAAGAGAAAATGATCAAAATAAATAAAGTTAAGAATAAAACACAATGAATGGGCTAGGAAACAATTGTATTTATGACAAGGTGCAACTCTCCCTCTACAAAGGCACCCACAAGTAATATTTTACATTTCCCTATTATCACATGCACCCCATGCCACCTCATACACTTACATGACTCGAAATAGATCCCATCTGGGAAACACCCCAAACTTAAGAGAGGTTATCCCAATAGGACACTGTGAGACCTTCTCCAAACCTAACTTGTCAAATTTCATAATGTCTTTGAGCATTTTTGTGGGTTAAAATGGGTTTGATGCACATGTTTGGGTAATTTAATTATTGGATGTGATTTACATGATATGATCCCTGTGACTTATGAACCCCTGGAGGGAATACTTGTTGTTGTTGCAGGACCTTTCTCAATGGAAAGGTACACATGAGGGAATGATTATCTTGGACCTTCATGGGGGATTAAATCTCACAGATGGATGTTGCAACCCCATCTAGGGGTAAGAAGAAATTGAAGACTTGCACCAGAAAAAAGAATGTTGTTGCCTTTGGAGGCACCTTGTTAGACCTAGAACCAGGGGGACCTTGCTCTTCCACGTGGATGTTATCCCTTGAGGGCCCTGAATGTCACCATCATATCCCTATATGTCATCTAGAGAGAGGGATTCATTTTGGAGGCATTTATCATCCTGGTGGCACGTGTGGGTATCATCTGGGACCTCTGGAGGCCAAGCGCCCCACTTTTCTAGCTCAACCTTTCAACTATGAGCCTCAACGTCACCCTATAAGGGCATGACGTCAAAATTGAATTTATTGTAAATTGGCTAGGTCAGCCTTATTTGTGACCTAAAATTTATTAAAGGTCAAAGTTTTGTATAAATAAACATAAAGTACTCTCATTTTGATTATCACAACTTGTCATTTAAGACAAGAGGTCTAAAATTTGCACCCTAGTGAGGGTTATTGGCTAAAATTGTGAGGCCCACTCTTGTATAAGGCTATTTTTTGCAACTTGGATCAATCTTGGAAGTTTTTGTGGTGATCTTGCATGGGATTCTCATGATTATTCTTGGTGAAAGTAAGTAAAATATGCATTTTTTGTCATCTATTGAATGATATGTTGTATGGTTTTATTTTCTCATACACGATTATGAAATTGCATGGTTTACTTAATGATTGAAGTCAGAGACTTAAATTGCTACTTTCTTATTTTTTCATTTGCCAAGATTTTCATAGAATTGATCTAGTAACTAGTAAAACCCTAGAGCCCTAATTTTATAGCACTCTAAGGATTTTGACTTAGTTATTGTTGCATAAATTTTACTCCATAAGAATCCTAAGGAGAGCAAGGCGCTAGGGCCTAAAATTGCCTACACCCTAGCATCTTGTCTCTTGAGGTCAATGCATAGGGGGACTTAAGTTACTACTTCTCCTATTCATTTTCCCTCTTAGAATTTTGTGCATAATCATCATTTGATTTGTGAATAAGTCCTCCACCTTGACTCCATTACCCTTGAAGGCACTAGTCCTCTTGTCTTATTCCTTGACAAGACTACACTCAACTTCACTTTCTATCTCTACAAATTTAATCTAAATTGATAACCTAGTATTGAGGGGTCTGAGATCCATTAACTCAACGGTAGGAACCAAACTCGCTTAAGAGGCCCAATTAGACTCATAAGCATTTGATGAGTGGAATGGTTCTCCAGATATTTGATCCGACCGATTTAGTAGTGACTGACAGGTGTGTCTTTTTATGAGACTTTCTCCTTTAGGTTAAATGGTTCTCTTTTTATTCTTTTCTATGCTTAAATAATTCTAGTAAGATAAAGATGATGGTATAAACCATTAGTAGAGGGAAATTATTGTATACTGAAGAATACTGAGCTTAGGATAACCTTTATACCTCAGGCATGCAGACAATGATAATCATACATATTCCAAGCTTAGCAATAATACTTTTAACTTGAAAACATTCAACATTGACTGAGATAACAATTATAGAAATGAAAACACATACGTAATAAAGATGAGTGTAAGAAAATTAGTTCTCTTATCTCTACTATCAATGACATATTAACACAACGATCTATTTTCATCATTTAGAACAAAAGAACTGTTATAGTATTGAAATATAACTTAACAATAAATACAACAACTCTTACTCAACACAACATTACTTATCGAATTCGAAGACGGAAACAATCCCTCCTCGGTCTAATCACATTCACGCTTTAGATGAAAAAATTGTCTTTGGTTTTAAGCAAAACTTCTACATAAAAAAAGTTGTGGATAAATAATTTTTACAATTCTCAAAAAAGAGTATTTTCCAAAACTATCGACCCCTAAAACACGAGGTCGATATTCCTATTTATAAAGAATCACTAAGCTAAAAATAACTAATAAAAATCGTGTTAAGTGAAACAAAATGACACATGGCATATTTATCTCTTTGTTCTCCTAAGATCATATGATCTTTTCACTGCAGTGGATTATTTATATCATATTCTGACCACTGGAAGAAGAGGTCTTCGCATGTGTTTGCATATGGGAACCTATGTCGATCCATCGAGGCAGAGAGGACTTCATTTATCTCTACTTCTCATTTCTTGTATTTGATCAATTTGACACTTAAGCGATTTAATACTGCCATAGCTTTGATCGGGGCTTCCATACACTTCTTTGCTAAACCTGGGATTGTGTTGGAAGTCTGTGAAATATCTGTTTCCCATGCCAAGTATTTCTCTTCATGTTGTTTAAAAATATCTTGTAAGTCGGCGAAATCTTTCAGTGGATCAAACTATGGAAAATTAATTCCCTTGATTTTCGGGTTGATTTTATCCCATCTTTTCTCTCATCCTTCCCACCTTTCTTGCCTTTTTTGTTGAGGCTCTTGGACCATGGACAACCAATTTTCAGTTTCTTTACGTATTCTAGCGATGCTACTATCCATCAAAACTTGGATACCATGCTCCTCTGATTCATATCCCTTCTGTATTTCACTGATGTAATCGATTCATTATAAGGCCTGATGTGCCTTTTCGAACCACCATTGCATATATTTGAAGGTCATCATCCCCATTAAAGTATCTTCTTGAAGGTCAGTTATTTGTGCAGTGAAGAGGTCTCTTTCTCTTCTGAATTTCCCATACATTTCTCGGAACTCGATCTTTAAGAGTACCACCCCATGTGTCGCGTTTTAGTAGTACTCATCCTGTTGACAAAGATTGTCCAATTATTTTCTCATGGAAGTTGCCTCCTATTCGTCCTTCTTTTCCATATCAAGTGTGGGAAATGTTATGGCCATTCCAGCGCCAATGAGATCGGTCATTTTAGCATGCTCTGTGTCAAATAAT
Organism: Picea sitchensis; assembly: GCA_010110895.2. Taxonomy (NCBI): domain Eukaryota; kingdom Viridiplantae; phylum Streptophyta; class Pinopsida; order Pinales; family Pinaceae; genus Picea; species Picea sitchensis. Next base: position 115,031 of record SNQJ01S0038532.1, read on the forward strand.
GTTTCTTTTGTGGTTATGAACAAAGTGCTATCCAAGGTGAGTTTTCTTTTCTTGATCGTCCTTTTCATCACATATTTTCTCTTCCTATCATAAGCAATGGCCTGCATGTCGGCGATTTCATCTACAAGATTTGGAATCTATTGATATCTCTAGGATAACTTATTTCCTAGGCTTCCTGATGTGTAGAGATGCTCCAAGGTGTATTTTTGTGCTAGTTCTTATTTTGTTTCATGGTCAGGCACGATCAGATCCTTGGTAGGGGACTTTATTGGTTTCTCTGTAGGCTGGTCATCTTTCCTGGTCTCAATGATCAGTTTCACTTTCATTCCAGATGAGGGAGTAGGGATAATCTCAGTATCGATTGAAGGTTCGGTTAGTGGGGTGCCAATTTATGGTAGCTTCATTGTTCCTCCTTTTTCACCTATGTCCATGTCCTCTTAAGAGTTGGCCTCATGTGGCTGAGTTTCTCCCATCGTTCATTTTTCCAGTGAACTAAGTAATTCAACATCAACAATGATTCTGGCATCTTGGTGGACCTCCCGAGGCTTCGGAACAACTTCATCGGGAGTCAAAGTAGATACTTCGCATGGGATTTCCTCCTGGGTGATTACAACAGGAGATATGTGTGAAATATTAGAGAGTTTGTCATCATCATATATAGTGATTAGGTCTACAAGAATGGTTGGCATCCATGTTCTGCTTGATACTCTTGTTGGCCTTTGTTGAACTGCAGTTGTTATCGGATATCTTACATGGACAATTTCTTCCCGATCGGAAATTTCTATTGGTGGAGCAGTACTTGATCCATTTGGATCTACCTCCTCATCGTTGGTATTGATCAGGGTAATCCTCGGTGGTTCAAACAAAGGGTTAAGTGGGGGATCTTTTTCTTCCCTTTGTATGGCTCTTTGGGTTTCTTACAGTAACAACATTCCCCTCCTTTGTGCTTCTTCTACTTCCATTGTTCTTCTTTCGTCTCTGAATCTGAGAGCTTATCTATTTGTTTTCTCTATTGTCTCAACCTGCTCGTCGAGGGACATCACTTTGAACTTAGTCATATTTGAGCTAGCCCTTCTTTGCAGTAATTCCTCCCAGTCCTGGGCTCCTTCAGTGAATATTTCATCTTCAAAACTATCATGAGCATATAACCAATAAGAGGATACATATATCGCATGTTGGGGAACTAATCCCTTGGGATCGTGATTGTGAAAGAGACCTGTATGAAATCGATACTCGATTTGATTGAGCCCCTCCTGTTTTTCATTCATAGTGTTCCTGACAATGTAAAATCTTGTGTGGAAACCATAGGGAATGAAATCTCTCTTCTTGTATTTGACCAGGGAGGAATTGTAGCCTTGCAACATGGTCTGGTAGTAGATCTCCCCCAAAATGAGGTGATCCAGGAAATGAATAGGGAGAAGGTGGGGTGCGCCGGTAGATCCAAACACTATAATGTAAGTGTTGGTTTCTTCGAAGTACCAATGGCCAACTTTTGTTATCATCTTCTTTGTTGCCAACGAAATCCGAGGGCACTCTTTTCTAAATATGAGGAAGTAAACCTTGGCTAGGAACTCATCGCATATTAAAGCATATGATCTATTATATTATTTTCCCACAATATGTTGAAATAGACATGTGCAGGCAATTCAGAAACATGCCAACTCAAGTTCATACCTACAAAAATGTTTCTTGCACAAATTACATCCAGCAAGTAGGATGTCATGTAGAAAATCAAAACCTCTTCTTCCTTTGATGTATGAGCTTGTGAAATATTTATGTTGAGCTGCTTGGATATAATGGCTCCCCAATTGAAGCTACTCCCCGAAATTTCCACGGTGTATGCTAAGGGCATCCATGCCTCTGAAAATTTGGAGCAATCCTTTTCTCCATATAATCGATAGACTAACGCCATCATATACATGTATGGCTCTCATAGATTCATTGTGTTGTACCATCCAATGCTCCTATTCATAATTTTTTTGTCTTATTTCCACCACGAAGCTAGCAATCGGTTGGTATCATGAATCTCGTAGAACTTGACCACGAAGTATGTGTTTAGCCTCTTCTCTAGGTCTCTAAGTTTGTAGCACTTATTCACCTCCGTCGGAAGGAAAACACCAACGCACTCGCCTTGTTCATTGTTGATGGTGCACTTTACCATGTCGACATGGTGAATTATCCATACCAAGGTCTCAAGGTAGGGAAGAGTTGGGGTCGGGCTAGCCACCTCATGCAGATTTGAACTCCAAATGTTTGGAAACACCTCATCATCCAATATTTGGACATCTGGACTGCTATGAGGTGTGAAATCAAGGTAGTCATCATGACTAATTTTGTTGTACAGGTCACCCCAATGCGGGAGAAGCAATTTAGACCCTGTGGTCGCTTCTGTGTCAGTGAACACTAGAGGCTGGATAAACTATTTCTTGGTGGACATGCGGATAACTAATTTCATCTTTGAGGTGAAATCCAACTCCTTTGCATCACTCGGTGTATATACTTCCCCGACCTTTGGTTCCTTTATCTTGGGCATCCTTGGTGAGCACCTGGTTGTCGGCTTTCTTGGAGGCATTTTTCTGCAAACAGATAGAGTGAGATACCAACCTCTAAAATTATTATGGATGAAATTGCAAATGTAGAAATGATGAAGACAATGCATATCTCTTTCTTGCACAATATTAATCTGGTTTAGAGTTGAAGATCGGTTGTAATCTCTTAGACACGTTCCCTCTCTCCTTTGACTGCTCTAGGGAATAAAAGGTTTTTGCATAGAATGGCGCGTTTGAATATGCCTTTGTAATTTAAACGGAGAGCATACTTACCTTGTCACATCAGTTGTCAAATTCAAGGTTGTAAATGCACCCTACACAATCCATCACTAAATCTAAACCACTCTCGGGGTTAAATGCAAATGCAAACTGGTGGCACGGGAGCAGGTTACTTAGTAATTTATCAGCAGATTCAAATTTCTATTGCTTGGTTGTTGCGCGAGATAGTAACGTGGATTTAGCGAAACATTAATTTTCCTCTTAAATAACGAAATCCTATATTATCCATGTTGAAAGTATCCCATAAAACTCTCGACCCTTATTGTATTTTCAAAACTAGCATGATCGGCGTCGGGGAACAATAGAAGGGTCCCCAAATGATACCATAGCACAGAGTGGCCAGGGTTGTTGATGTAGAATGTGGAAGGTTTGATAAAAAATCCCTGGTGTATGGAGACTTATTAGTCAGCCGATAGTAAATGAGTGAAACAACGTCTGGACTTTTCTTAGACATTGTTCGTTGATACCTTAAGGCGAAAGCTCTGATGCTGACCCAAACTTCCATACAGTGCTAACGTGGGAATGCTGACCTATACGTACAACTATGACATGGGGAACATAAATATGACATGGGGAAAGACTAAGTCATATGGGCTATTTACACAGTAAAAATATGTGGCGGTTGATTCTGACTTATTCATGAGAAACACTTCCTCGACATCGGTGATTTTATTTAGACATGTGTCCCTGACTATCGTGCCCTATGCTACCGATGTGAACGACATATCGACGATCGACGAAGTTTTAAAGTTAAGGTTTCCAAAGTTTCATATCTCAAATTCTACTGATGCTGAAGATGTATCGACGATCGATGATCGGTGATGGAGACCGTTCCCATTCACGATTTACCTCTTGAATTTCGCCGATGCCGAAAATGTATCGGCAATGTTAAAAGAATGTCTTATAGAACAAATTTCGTCGATCGACAATCGTTTGAAAAAGTTTTAAACCATGCACATTTTGGTCCTTTCACACAATGTTACGTAGAAAAATTGAATCTATCAATAGTTTTAAGCCAACAAAATATTGTCTATGATAAGGCTAAAAAATAAAAAATCCATTCATTCATGACACAGACTCTGATTTCAAAAAAAATAAAATGAAAAGTGGTACCCAAAAGAAAGAAGTTTTGCAAATTATTTTAGGGTGTGTTGAGTGCACAAAAAATGGTGATTCTCTGGGTGAAAAAAAAATCTCTTCTCCTTCCTTCAGGCTTAGCTTGTGCAAAAAACTGCTAGAGAAACCACCTAGCTGATTTTTTCAACAGAACCGTTTTTATCAATGTGTACACAACTTTCTGAGTCTGTGAATCTGGATCCATCAATGGGGTTCAACCTTTTTTCAACCTCCGTTCCTCTTGACCACGATCCACGTTCTTTCTTGACAAAAACTGGGTAAGGCATCCAATGTCTAGAAGAATATTTTAGTTAGTATTCCCGCGCTACGGTGTTTCTCCACTACCATCGAGCGTCGATAGCCCCGACAGAGTCACCCTAATATCACAAACCTTGCTCCGTTGCCAGTGAGTGTCCATATCCCCAATGAAGTTATATGCATACCCTCTTGGACTTTGAAATCTCTTTAATATAGATAATTTTTCTTTAGGAAAGATTCCAAGAGTGAGCCGAAGAGGAGGATATATGTTACTGGAAAAGCGAACTGTTAAAGTGGAGTTTTCCCTGGCTTTGTCTAGAGGTACATGTGATCCTTTCCAACTACCTATCTTTCCCTTTCATCTTTACCAAACCACCAGGAGGATGTTTCATCGCTTACCAACGTAGTGTGCCCACAATAACAAAATGTGGATCCTTTGAAAATTTGTGTTTTCTCAGTATCTCTCATTTGGCATGCAAGTGTAGCTCAGGAGTAGAGTTTGTTTTACTATATTTATTAAAATCAACCATTGTTTTACAAAACACAACTTAATTAAAGAAAATAGCAAGCCAAAGAAATAAAAGAAAAAGAGTTTGAAATATGTCTTCCCTAAACCAACACACTCATCCGAATCAAAATGTATGCTCAAAAGAAACATAAAATCAAATAAAGCATCAAAAGACACAATTTTATTTTTTTTAATTTTTTTAATTTATTTAGGAGAAGTATTGTTTTAAAGGTTGGTCATTCACCGGGAGGGTGTCGTACTCTCCCCTCATATTTTGAAACCGGTATGTGCCTGCTCGAATTTTCTCGGATGCCTAAAAAGGTCCGAGCCAAAGATTTTGAAATTTCGAGTGTTTTCCTTTAGACTCGTTTGCTCTATCCCATTTCAGAACTAGGTCCCCTACTTCAAATTTTTTTTCTTTGGCCTTATGTTTGTCAAACCATATTTTAACTGTCTGTTGATGAACAGTGAACTTAGCTTTAGATTTTTCCCTTTCTTCATCTAGCATGAGAAGGGTATCAATCCTTTGTTGTAGAGTGGATGAGGGTTGACCTCTTGATGCCTGGTTAAGCTGTAAAGATGGAAGATACAATCTGTTTTGAAGAGTGTCTTATTTCCCATAAACTATAAAGTACGGATAATTTCCTATGTCTTCTTTAGGCATTACTCTATCGGCCCATAGGGCATTATGAAGTAAATTATGCCAATTCCTCTGATTTTCAACAATTGTTTTTTTTTTAATTCTTACCACATTTTTGTTAGTTGACTCGGCTACCCCATTCCCCTGCAGATAATAGTTTGTATAATATCTTATTATGATCTCTTTATCGAGGGAGAATTCTATCAAGCGTGTGGAAGATAAATAGGTAGCATTGTAAAAAACGAGGACGGAAGGCATCCCAAAACTTGTTATTAGTTGTTGTTCTAAAAATTGGATCACTGCCTTTTCATTAATGTTCATGAGAGGGATAGCCTCTGTCCACCTTGTGAAATAATATGTTGTATTCAAGATATACTTATGTCGTTTCGAATAATTTGGAGTAATTTCTCCGATGACATAAATTCCCCATTGCTCAAAAGGTTTGGATATGTTCACCGACTGGAGTGGAATGACTGGTCTCTTTTCCCTACCGACGCTCATTTGACAAGATTTACATTTCTTGGCATATGCATGAGCGTCTCTGAACAAATTGGGCCAATAATAACCAACCCTTAATATTTTGTGAGTCGTGGTTTCTCCTGCAAAATTTTCACCGATCGGGACATCATGGAATTCTTTGAGTACCTTTTTTGCATCATTATGTTCAAGACATCTAAGGAGTACTCCATCGTAGTTTACACATAAAAGCACATAATTTATGAGGTGATATTACGCAGATTTTAACCTGAGGGCTCTCCTTTCTTTAGGGTTTAGGTTCTCTGGACAAGTTCCATGATGGAAGATATAAAACAAGTTTCCATACACGAATTCTTTCCCAGGAGGTATGTGTGAGGATTCTACGCACCATAACGATAGTTCATTTTCCTAACTGGGGTCTTCTGTGTTGATCAGATCTTAGGCCTCAGCAACCAATTTACACAATCATTGTTCTTTGACTATTTTGGCAGGTTTTATGTCTAGATCAAATTCTTGAATGAATTCCATCCAATTTCCCCTCCTTTCTCCCATCTCTTGTTGAGTGAACAAAGATCATACCGTTGGATGTCGTACTATGACCTTAGTGTGATTCTTCAGGATATAGGATTTGAAATGCTTGACTGCTTTATATACTGTGTAAGCATGTTTGTCTATAGCAGGGTAGTTTAGTTGAGCTCCTTGGGGGTTGCTGCTCATAAAGGACATTGGTGCTTCATTGTTCTCATCATCCTTCTAGGTAAGCACTGCAACCAAGGGTTGGTCATAAGAAAAGGTATAAAGGAAAAAATATTTTCTAAAGTCGGGGATGTGCAAAACTCGTGCTTGGGAGATGGCAGTTTTGATGTTATTGAAAGCTCCCATCCTTTCTTCATCCCATTTAAAATCTGCATCCTTGCGAATAATTTTTTGTAAAGGTTTAACATTTTCAGTGAAGTCAGGAGTAAATTTTCTCACAAA
>SNQJ01S0038532.1:143895-156891 GCA_010110895.2 Picea sitchensis
TATGATAGCATTTGAGCGGAAGGATACTGTCTCCCCTCTCACCCATGGAGCTTCATCCTCTTCTGCACCCCCTTTTAAAAACCTATTTGAGAACAATTTTTAGCCTAAGGCTATCCTGCCTCAGAGTTGGTGTAACTTTTGTGAGGAACACCACGAAGAAACTACATGTGAGGTAAAGAAGAGTGCCAGAGATAAGATCTTTGGTAAGAGACCAAAAGCTACTATCGTTGTCCTATACTTTGTGGAGCCAATGGATGTCATGGTTATCAATACTAGAAACAAATCCTATGCTCCCAAGGGAAAATTTGATCCTCCCCACAGTTCTTCTAGTCCAAGATCGTCCTCAACCACTGCTGCACCCTGGGTTCCTAAAATTCTTGAGAGTTAGGGAATCATTTCCCCTCCTCCCTCTTCCAAATACAATATCTTGAATCAATTGGCCAACATCAAAGAATATGCAACCCTCCTAGACATGGTTGTCGTCCATGAACAATAGATGCATCTGAAACAATTCATGGAAGGAAAAGATTTCATTGTAGCCAATCTTTATGAAGAGGTAAACGAAGAGGATTATTCTATAAATAAAGTAGGTGTACATAACTTTATATACCCTATAAAAAAAAAGCCTTTTTGTATTTCTATAAAGATCATAGATAATATTTCTCATTGTTGCCTCATTGATGGTGGTTCAGGCTCAAGTGTCATGTTGAATATTATTATGGAAGAGCTAGACTTGTCTTGTACAAACGACAATGTTGGAAGAATGATCTCCTATAATAGTCTACAACAAACAACCATAGGTGAGATTAAAGATGTAACCTTGGTTTTATGCGCTCACCCTGAGATAAGGACAACCCTCAGCATTCAGGTGATTGATATTCCTGTGAGAAATTATTCAATTATCTTGGGGAGAGATTGGCAAGCCCTAATAGGTGGATACCTCTCACTCGACAAGACACATTTATCCGTTCCTCAGAATGGTAATAATATCATAGTCATTAGAGAGGTAAGAATTTCACCCTACATAGAGAGTGTTCCGCAATCTAGCATAAACTATATCGAAGAAGACCTAGGAGTGTATTCCATCTTCGTTGAGGAATATAAAATTTCTTTGGAAAAAATTGATTTAGATGATGATATATGGCATATGCACCTTGATGGTTCATGCTCTAGTGAAGGTAATGGGGCTGGAATTATCTTGGTTTCTCCTATAGGAAAAATTCATAATTTGTCATACAGGTTGGATTTTGCTTGTTCAAACAATGTCGTTGAATTCGAAGCTTTGTTGTTAGGCATTGAGAACGCTCTTAATCTTGGTTGTAGTCACCTTTCAGTTTTCGGAAATTCTGAGCTTGTTGTGAACCTGATACGTAAGACATGATCTCCTAGTGACAAGTTGATGGAACAATATTCCCAAAGTTTTTGGGCACTTATCTCAAACCTTCTTCTTTCAACATCACTCATGTTAAGGAGTTGAATTCAATAGCTAATCGGTTAGTTGTATTTGCAACCTCACTTACTCAACAAATCTTACCTCGTTAGCTATTGTGCTTTCCAATCTCTGCATCATCCATACATTTCTGAAAAATGAAGAATTCTAGAAGGCCATCCCTAACGAGGAAAGAATTTGTGTTGTCATCCAAAATGAACCTATTAAGCCCCGAGAGATTATATCTATAGAAAAAAATGAGATTCTTGAGGGATTAACTCCTCTCAAGGGTTTGTTTTCATTGAGTATTATAGGCAACAAAGAAAAACAGAAAGAAGAGGAGTTACGAAAGAAGGTGGTTGAAACCATCTCCATGAACATTAGGACACCTGGATCTTCAACGAACATTAAAGTGAGTGTCTGGGGTTCTGGTAAAGAAGAGATCAGGTMTGTCGAGTTTCTTGGTGGATTTCAATTTTTTTTTGCTTGGTTTAATGTGGATCCTCGTGGTTTTGATCCAGGTCTTGTTCAACATACTATGAAACCAGCTAGGCAAAAATAGGGACTTGTTAACTCTGAACTGAAAGCAAMGTTTCGAAAGGAGATAAGAGGTTTYTTAAGGACTGGAATGTTTTTTTTAGTCCACCCTGAATGGGTTTCCAATTGGGAACTTGCTTCGAAGAACACTGATAATATTAGAACCTGTGTTAGTCTTCGAAATTTCAGACAAGCAAGTATGAGAAACCCTTTCCCTCCTCTCAGTATGGAAATGTTTCTGCAGCAGGTTGTAGAGTCACAGTGGGAGCCCTTACTTGACAATTTGTTTGGTTACAGTAAAATCAAAGTAGAAAGGGAAAATTTCCACAAAACCACTCTTATTAGTTGTGATACTTGTCTCACAACTGCCTGCCTTTTGGCTTATTTGATGCAAGTACCTCCCTTAAAAGGCCAATACACACGGATTTTAATGAATTGGTCAGTATCCATGTTTATCTTGATGATTTAATTGTATGCGTCAAGGGGCTGATAATTACACCAGAATTTCAGGTGTTGGGTCATTTCCAGATTACTGTTGTCTTGGACACTAACTATGAAATTTTGAGGGAATTACAGAGACAATGGTTTTCCTATAACACTAATAGTCCTCGCTTGAATTATTGTGAGGGGCTAGCGTGAAAGGTTTTTATATCGATTGGTTTTTCTGTATACTATTAGCTTAGCTATGCTTTCAATTTTTGTGCTTCTTTCTTCTTTACAGTATGTTAGCACTTTGTAAATTTTGTCTGGCTGAATAGACAAACGAAATACGTAACTGTTTCAACCAGCTTTAGAGTTGGGGCACAAGCCTGCTCAACTCAGAGAGGGCTCTCTCGTGTCACTTGATATTTCTTTAGGAAATGGTGGCTAGGTTTGGTTTGTTTTGGGGGGGGGTTTATAAAGTTGTTGTTAAGGAAGGGGAGGAACACACGGGGCTATGGAGTCAAAATTATGAAAGTGAACGAAAACAATGCATCTCCCAATAGAACTCTCCAGAGGATAAAGGCTAAACGAGGCGATGAATCTGAGTTATTCTTAAATTTAAATAGAGTGTAGGAAGATAAAGCGAAAAAATAACTGCATCAAAGCATTATCGAAATAAATTCTGAATTAGTTAAGAAGACAATCACAGAGTTTAAATTGCTTAAGCCAAGAGCATCAAGTGATGAATTCTGGGCCTTTAACTCTCCAATTTAAACAGAATAAAATGCAAATGAAAGATAGGTTATAGGAAATACATACGATGAAAGGAAACAAACCTCATATCATCACCCTTTAGAATCTTTTCATAGAGACTTCAAAATCTTATGCATTTATATTCAATTCAAATTCAGAAAATTTACAAAATAGAGTCGGATACAACCAAAAGGTGCTCTTTCACTTCTGCCAACATTAGTTAATTCAAGTCTCTTAGTACTTATACAATTTGATCAAAAAATGACTGAAACTAAAATGTTTCAGCTTCTGTAACCGTTTCGACTGACAGTTTTGGTATACAAAACGATTTACAATAATTAGCAAAAAGAAGACGTTTCAAAATCATGAACAATTTCTCTAACTGCCCGATTTCCTCTGCGCCATCTGTCTTGATCTGAGCTTCTGACGGATCTCCAAAACTGGTGACACTTGGAGATCACCTATTGGTTCTGGGGATGTTGTACTATGTCTTACCCAACCACACGATTTCTTTCCATTGTGGATCTGAGGGGATTTCGTAATCCATCATTTCTTTAATCAAAATTTCCAAGTCAATGCATGTAGCATAGGACATGGTTGGCATGCTGACCTTCACTGTTTTAAACTTATTTAAAATTTCAAAATATGTAGCCAAATACTCTACCAGACTCGGGCCTTTCAAACTTTCTTCCATATCTTTGAACTTAGAATGGTCCATTCTGCATTGCATGAGGAGAGAGTGATAGTCTTCTTGATTGTATAATGAGCCTTTACCATCCCAAAATGATGGAAGGCCTTTGGCGAACAATTGTTCAAAAGCGTCTTTAAACTCATGTGTGTTGTGCTCCATTTTCATAGCTTTGTTCTGGACCGATCTGAGTAAGTTATGCTTGGCAATGATCCTCCTGGCTGAAATGATCAACGTGGTCCTGTCTTTCACACTGATGGTTTGAATATCAACAATTGGTACAACGTTTAGTAAGTCAATATCATTTTGAGCACATTCTGAGGGCTTTTTTGCTAACACTTAATTTACAACAGTGCACCTGCTCCGAGTTGTAGTAGTCACTTTATGTTTTTCATTTATGAGATTCAGATAAACTATGAACTTAGAAACCTCTACGACAACCGCATCCCATATTACATGTTTGGCTCCCTGCAATAACGTTTTTCCCTTTAATCTGGTTTTTAGCTTGCCCACTCTCTCATGCAGGTCTTGGTTCTCTCTGTGGAGTTGAGCCATTTTCTCATCCTTCACTTTCATTTCATGCTTCAACTTTTCCATGCTCTCCTTGAGATTCTTGATCTCACCTGTCTTTAAGATCACCTGGGACATGGCTTGGACTAACCCCTCAGTGCTTGATCCAATCTCTATATTAGCAGGTATAATAATTTCTCTGTCTGATGTTGTTGCTTGCATTTGTGACCAATTCTCTTTCTCTTTCTCCAATTGCAGTACTTTAGCCTTGTAGTCTAGTGCCTCATGTCTGAAGGTTTCTTTCTCTTGTTCCAAAGTAGTCAATTATGCTATTTGTGGATGATCTGTAGGTGACATCTTCATCTTTTTCTTTAGGATTTGGATCATTTTGTCCTTTTCATCTAGGGAATCTTTTAGCCCCTGTGGACCTTCAAAATCTAGCCTTTTGACTTGTGTCATCCAGGCTTTGCTAAACACTTTTTCATGTTTCAGTTTCCCATCTAGTTTTGATGCGTATGTTGTTAATCTTGCAACTTTTAGAGCCAAGCTCAGGTAATCAGAATATAACATATCACTGACATTCCTGTGGAATTTTACTTTATCAAGGGCGCCAATGTTTTCATAGTGCATCTTAATCTCAGACACCTTATAATCATCAACCACTGCAATGTTAAATGTCTTTTTCTTGACATCTCTGACTGAGAGTAAGTGAGCTTTATGCTGGAAAGTCCTTTCTACTTCAGGTAAAAGGTCCCTTATTTCACTGCTGGCCATAATCCCCTTCACGATGTATTGGTTCATCAAATATTCCTTGGACTGATAAAATTCCCCAGGTGTCTGGCTGAATATGTGTTTCCTACTGCTGAAACCTTTGTGTTGCTTTCGTTTTGTGGCTTGGTTTCTATATTGGTTTCCTCATTCTTGGTTGTAGTATCTACCATCTCCATGCATGTTTTCCCTTTTTTTTCTTCCTCTTCCAAGTCAACTACTTGAGAGGGTGATGTGACTCTCATTTTCTTGAAAGTGTCTTGATGGCTACTGGCACCTAGGGCTTCTGAACTGCTTCTCTTATTGTAGACACTCATCTTAGGAGATTTGACAATCAACCTAGGAGAAGGTTTATGTGCTAGGTTCTGCTAGAGAGTATCCTCTGTTTGTTTTGTTTGATCATGCTGCATGGTGACCTCCATCTCTACACAGGTCTCTAGATTGGCCAGCTTATTGAATCCTTCATCATGCTCGTGCTCATAGGGACCTTGTCTACTTGCCAATATCCTCTTCGATATGATCTGATGCAGATCATATCTTCTCTGTTGCAACTATGTGAAACCAAATTCACTGAGCTTGGATTGAATCTGGGGCAAACAAGACTTATTCTTCACCACAAAAAGACCTACTACGAAAGTAAATTTCAGATTAGAAGCCTTGTGTGCTTTTAGGAAATGCTCAGTCTCTGAGATAATTCTTTGTCTTATAAACTCCAAAGCAAAGAGCCTAGGAGTCAGAAAAACTGGTAAAAGATGAGGTCCTTCCTGGTATCCATATACCCAAATCACAGTGGATTGTGTGAACAACACCCAGTTTCCTACCATGCTCTCTGGATTTGGCTATAATGAGTTTTTCATTTCTTCCAGAACCCTTGGAATATCTGAACCAAAAATGAGACTGTATACCCTGGACATAATCTTGTTGATGAAGATGAGCATGGTGATCCTTTTACACTCTATCAAAATAAATGCAGTCTCAGGAAATTCAGTTTTGTTGGATTTCAGAAACNTGGACAGTCCACGGCTTTATGACCGTCTTTACCACACGTGAAACATGTGATAACTCCTCCTCTGCCTCTTCCTCTACCTCGGGTACGAGGAAATGTATTTGCATCAGCATATCCTTCTTTCTAATCATCTTGCTGCCTCCTCGGCTCAAAATTTTGCTGTCTCTGCTGTGAGGTCCCACCTCTCTCAGCTTTTCCCCGAGGCCTCTTCCAATCCTCCTTGGGTTTCTGTGTTCTCTCTTGAACAACAGCTTTTCCTCTGGACTGACTTCTGCCTCGCCCTCGCTGTCCCTGCTTGCGGATCAGCGTCTCTTCGGCCTTCAGAGCCATCTGATACGCATCCTCAATTGTGCGTATGGTCAGCATGCTCAGCTCATCCTGAATGTCATACCTGAGACCATTCAGATATCTTGCCACCTTTTCGTCATCACTCTCCCGATGACCAGCTCGAATATTGAGCTTGTAAAATTCCTCGGTGTACTCCTTCACCGACATCAACTTCTGTCTCAGGTTCTGCATTCGCCTGAACAGAGTGATCTGGTAGTCCCTCGGAATGAACTTTGCCTTCATTTTGGCGATCATCCGATCCCAGCTTTTGATCTTCTGTTTGCCCTTTGAACGTCTGTCCGCCTGCAGCTCGTCCCACCATAGGGCTGCATGTCCTTTCAGCTTCGTGACGGCATGTTTTACCTTCTTATCCTCTTCGATATCCTCATAATCAAAGTAGGTGTCGAGCGCTCGGATCCAATCCAGCAACACTTCTGGGTTTACGCTTCCCTCATAAACGGGAATGTCCATTTTTGTCTTCGAGCTCATCCTCGAAATAGCTCTATTCAACCGCTCGGTTGAAGCATCCTCTGCTGAGACTTCCTCGGCGTCATGTCCAGCTTCCTCTTCAATCTCGGGATCGCTGAACTCCTCTGCGTCGGCTCCACGCCTCTGGGTGGTCTCCATATCTTTGAGTCTCGCCCTGAGATCTCGGATCTGACGTTCCATCTCTGCATTTCCAGCCGGCCTACCCCTTCTTCGGGCATCCCTGTCTTCACGATCAGGGGACTGCCTTTCTCTCCTGGGCGGCATGGCGAATCCCTTTCCGGGCTCTGATACCACTTGGTGGCTGACCCTACCCTCGGCGGTACGGTCTCTCCTCCAGGACCTTCACTATCCCCGGCCCGAAGGGTTCGAACCCCTCCTATTCCCTTCGGGAATTCTTTACCCACAGAAATACTACCAGGCAATTCTCCCTTCGGAAATCGAGAGATCGGACCTCGCGATATCGTGAGGATCGTGATCCCGTTCTCAGTCACTCAACCGCCGAACCCCGAGTGCAGACGGTCAACGGTCAATGCTTCGGGAAATCAACACTCGCGACACCGAACGCTTATGTTTTGAACCTCCGAGTACCGAGATGTCGATCCCCGATGTGAGGCCACCTGTCCTCCACTAAGTCTCCCGGGCCCCACGCTGCCACGTTAACCTCGGGATTTCACGGATCGCGGATCCACGCTACCAAGTTTCCCGTCTGCTAGAAACCCCGAATACCGAAACTCCGATAACCCGGATTCGTGCCACCTGTCCCTCCGAGGATCGACGACTCCTGCTAAATCGGGAAACCGCGGATCGCGATTTTGACGTGTATGAAATTTTTTCACTCACCAACTCCGATTGGCCGATGGGCGACGATGATGGGTTCTCTCACACACCTGCGAGTTTAACCCCCTCGCAACTCTTCTGTGATCGGACGGTCAAGGGTGCTTCGCGACTCCTTTCCTCAAATGAAATTCGTCGATTCTCTTCCTCTATGAAGAGCTTCTCTGTTTCACCACCTTCGTCCAATGCAACTGAAAACAAAAGTGCTAATCCTTCTACGTTTTGTTCCTCTGACTTCTTCAGATAACTTTCCTGCACGCTCCCTGCGTTCGACCTTCAACGACTCTCAAAGGGTTGAATTGTTCCCGGACTCTGCGCTTTCATCGTCACAGATGCTCTGGTCTCTCTGTTCTCGGACTTGCTTCTGAGACTCCAATCCGACCTGCACTCACCTGCACGACTCGAATGACTCAAAACGACTCTGGGTTAAAGAGAACAAAAGTTCAACTGCTTAACCTCCTCAACGCACTCTATGCAGAGGTATTCAACTGCACTCGCTGCAGGAATCTCCTGGCTTAAGCAGAGAAACAATTGAAACTCATTCACTCATTCTCTCAAGTTTCGGACCTGATATGCTATCACATATGCAACATATAAAAGATATGCATAAAAGGAAGCAAGTAAGCAGAAGCATAACATCAACAACACGAAAGTATCAAACACATCCATGGGAATTGAATCAAAGTTTTTCTATTAATTCAATAGTTGTACATGGAGTTCTTCACAAGCTCTCTGCGCTCCTCTCTCTTGCCCCTGTATGAATGAGAATGATGATAATCAACAATACAACGGAGGGTGTCTATATTCCGTTTTCCCTCTCGAAAGCTAAACTATCTAATCTACAGTTAATTAGTTTATCTACTTGCCTTAAATCTACATAAATGCCTCAACTACTAAGGATGAGAGCTTATCCGCTCAAGGTCCGTTACATGTATAAAGTGCGCTTCATCACATCAACATTAAATGTTTGGCGCAGCCATATTACAATGTTCCAAAATTTGAATGCTGGCGCTCTCCAGCTGTTCTCTTTTCCTCCTCGCGCTGGCTCGCTTGATTGAGTGAGCGATGCTCCTGCATCAAAAATTTTAGCAGGGTGGAACCACTTGGCCAGTTCCCGTTTTAAGGAATTCGATTAACAGGTATGTCCTTTTTTTGGCCATTCTTGAATTCTCTCTAGTTATGAAATGATTACTAGCTCAGGTGTATGGGTTTTTGTTTTCCTAAGTGTTGCAACTGTGTGAAATTTGGTTTCTGGAAATGAAGGGTGAATGGTTCTTCCTGTAGCGTTTTTGAGTTCGTCGAGGTTGTTGATTTCTTGGGTGACAGTTCTTTGTTATCATTTTTGTTTGGTTTCGGTTTTTGTTTAAGTCTTGGGTGGATAACTATCTTCACACACTGTCACTAATTCCAGTCTCTAGTTTCTTGGGGTTAATGGTCGAATATGTTTTGCGTCATTATGTTGTGTTTCACTTCGGCATTGGTTGATTGCACCACCAGGGGTCACGGATTAAGGTTTCTTCTCTTCCTCGTCCATGTATTCACCTTTGTGCTGTGATTTTTGACCGGAGAGCATGAGGGTTATACCCTGCATGCGTTAAATAACCTTTGTCAGGCCAGACTAGAGCCCTACCTTCATGTTTTGGCCCCTGTCATGGAATTTGTTTCTGTCCATAAATGAATCATAGCCCTCTTTGTATGTACACCTCTCGCCTCGAAGTTTCACTATTATGAGAAGTTGGATTTGTTCCTCCTATTATGGCTACTGAGAAAACCCTTAACCCTTCAATCTGGAGTTTCATAGGAAGATTGTTGGACCTATCAAGTTGCTACGGGTTTTGTGGTCGATTACTTTGAATACGGACTCGCCATTGGCCGTATGGAAGTCATGTTGGTATGGCATTTAGTTGTTGAAAAGTCAACAAGAAATGTGTGTCTAATTTGTTTTTCCATTAAATAATTTGGACAATAAATATTAATCTATTATGTCATTTATAACTGAGTGATTTGGAGTTGTAACAGAATTATAAGTGTAGTTATGTGAGTTGTAAAGTAGTTTAACTCAGTTAAGTGAGTTAAGCTCAGTTGTACTAGTTGTAACTAAACTTGCACTAGTGAGAGTTCAGTGAATTAATTATTATTTAATTCACAATTAGTAATCTCACATGCAATTGAAGATTTACCATTGTTAACTACATGCATGTCAGATCCAGTGGAGACCCAGTTGAGATAATAGGTGAAAGGGACAGTTTGGCTATCAGTTGTGATTTGAGTGAATTTCACTCATGCAATCACACACACATTGGATATGCCCATGAGTATGTGCAGTCTAGTGTAGAGGATTCATTGATCCATTGCAGGGATTGTGCAGAGGAGGCAGGTTGTCTAGACACAGAGAATTGGCACATGTATTTGTTGATTTTTGTATGACAATGTGAGAATATTGTATTGTACTGAGATCTCTTGGATTAAAGTTTTGTATGAGATTGTTTCATGATCCATGATATACATAATATATGATAGTGGGGTTTTTAGCTTTATTCTTTCCCAATAAAACATATTTGTTATGTTTGATTGATTTCTTTCTTGATATTGCATTGTCGATCATGGTTTAAATTCTGTAAGAATATTAGTAGAAGCAATTTTGTATTTAACAAGCGACAAATAATTGTTAGATTAGGAGAATCCGGGAAATACTTAATTGGTATTGAAATTTATACATGGTATCAGAGCCACGTTAGTGAGGTGCGTAAATTTCAAAATTTTTGCAGGTCTCTCCTCTAGCAGGGTGCGGCGACGTACCACTGACTGGTACACACATAGAATTTACTGGACATTTCCACGGGCTACTGTGCAATACAATGAGGAAATCCCTGGACATTTCCGCACCCTAGACACTTGTAGGGTGCGTACTTTCCATAGGCCACTGTGCATTACAGTGCAGAAATAACTAGAGATTTCTGCAAGCCACTGTGTATTACAGTGTGGAAATCCCGTAGTCAAATAACTCGGGAGGTGCGGAAATGATTGTAAGGTCCGCATGCTAGGTTAGAAGCAGTCGCGGAGGTTCAACATGAGTCTGGAACGAGAAAGAGGCATTGCAGAAGATGAGTTTGTGATTGGATAGAATTCGAATTTGCAAAAAGACTTTTCTTGGTGCTACAGTTGATTCAAGATCGAAATGGCTTTCAATGGCTTGAGGTTGGAGTATGCACTCGAGGGCAGCTCGAACTACATTGCATGGAAGGAAAGGATGGAAGCAGTACTCAAAGATAATGGCTTGAAGGATTTCATTGACAGAGATGTTCCTAAGCCTATTGCTACAGACACTACAAATCTTGATGCATGGCAAAAGAAAGTGGCAAAGGTGAGGAGGATTCTGTTGGAGGGAGTACAAGACCACATTGTCTCAAGTCTCCATGGGAAAGCCACACCACATGCAATGTGGAAGGTCTTAACAGATCTGTTCCAAAAAAACAACGTTCATAGGAAATTGGCACTCAAAGATAAACTCAGGAAGATCAAGATGGAGAAGGGCGACTCCATTCCAAAATATCTCACGAAGTTTGTCCAATGTCGGGATGAGCTGGGGAGTGTGGGAATAAAAGTTGTTGATGATGATTTGGTGAGCTTGGTGCTCCTAGGACTTTCCAAGAGTTGGCACAGTTATCAAGACTCTGTCAATGGAAGGGAAAAATTGCCAGATTGGGAACGACTATGGTCGGATCTAGTGCGAGAGGAGTTCAGGCGGAACACCAGAGATGGATCTTCATCAAAGTGTGATGATGAAGAGGATTTTTCTTTGGCTTCTAAGGCAAGGAGAGGAAAGGGGAAGAAATTCCATTCAAAATCCGAGCCTAAAGTCAAGAAACTGGATTTGTCCAAAGTGAAGTGTTTTCACTGTCACGAACATGGGCATCTCGCTACTAACTGTCCGCAGAAGAGGAAAAGAAGAAGGTTGTTGGAGTTGCAACTGGTGAGGCCCTTGCCTCGCAATTTGAACTTGAATTCTCTTTGATCGCATGCATGGCATCAAGTGCATCAAGATCAACATGGTATTTGGATAGTGGTGCTTCCTTCCACATGACGGGAGATAGAGAGTCTTTCAGTGACTTGGAGGAGAAAGATCTCAGAATGCATATTGAGATGGGCGACAATGGACGATATAGTGTGATTGGAATTGGTACCATTACCTTTTAGAGAGAGTTAGGTAAACCATTTCAATTGAAAAATGTTATGCATATTCCAGGTCTGAAGAAAACCTAGTCTCAGTCGCAATGTTGGAGGACAGAGGCTATGATGTTGTTTTCAGTGATGGAAAAACTTTCCTGTGACATAAAGCAATGGGTCAAGTCAAGAAGATAGGGATTTGAGTTAAGAATCTCTACATGCTTGAGGTAGATGATAGGTAAGGCAAAAAAAGTGGTGAGCCAAGACGAGGGCGAATTATGGCACAGGCGATTGGGCCATCTTCATCATGGAGCCTTGAATATCATGCAACAAATATCTACTGGAACTCCAATGGGAACACTTTCTCAGTTAGATCAGTGCAAAGTTTGCACCATGGGGAAGTATGTAAATTCCACTTTTCATGAAAAGGAGAACCGTGCTTTGGTGATCCTGGAGAGAATTCACACAGACGTGTGTGGACCATTCTCGGTTGCTTCAACAACAAAACACATGTATTATGTTATTTTTGTTGATGAATTTTCTCGTAAATGTTGGATCTTCTTCATGCATAAGAAGGATCAAACATTCTCAAAGTTCTGTGAGCTTAAAGCATTAGTGGAGAAAGAGTCGAGGAAGCAAGTGAAAGCTCTAAGGAGCGATAATGGTGGAGAATACATCTCTAACGAATTCAAATACTTCTGCATCAAAGAAGGAATTCAAAGAGAACTCATAGCGCCTCATAACACACAGCGAAATGGAGTCATAGAGAGGAAGAACCGAACGATCGTGGATGTAGCACAAGCGATGTTGCATGATCAGGGCCTACCAATGCATTTGTAGGCGGAAGCATGAAATACTGCAGTTTATGTGAAAAATCGTTGTCCTCATAGAGTACTTGGCATGAGTACACCTGAAGAATCTTTCACTGGTAAGAAACCTGAGGTTTCTCATTTTGAGATTTTTGGCTCATCTGTTTATGTGCATGTTACCAAGGATGCCAGGAAGAAGCTGGAACCGACTGTTGAAGTTGGGATATTTGTGGGGTACACAGAAACACCCCATAAT
>SNQJ01S0038533.1:13022-41687 GCA_010110895.2 Picea sitchensis
ATAGAAAAAGAGAAAATCCATTACAACTATAAACTTTGATTTGCTTTTAATTGGATGTGAAGAGTAATATTTTATTTAGGCATGATAAAATCACATGTAGAATATTAAAGGAAAACACATTATTGCGAAAAATATAAAATATGAAAACATTGATGTGCCTAAACATTTCCAACCAATGCTAATCCTTGCTGGTATTTCAACTATATAATCCCTAGTAAGTGCATTCAATTTCTTTATTTCAATAACTATGTATGTTTTTAGAATATAATTGTAATAATTTTTTTCTAATATTTATGTATCCTTCCATCCATGAGCTTCCACTTGACTTTTCCTCATCCTATGATTTTGGTTATCGATTCATTACCCAAGAAAACATCACCTCCATCATACCTTTAATATTCACAAAACCACTCCTAGTGAGGATTCATATGAAAGGATGCACCTGAGTCCACCAACCATGCCTCATGATTTGCATGTGTGCTTGAAGAAGCCAAGTACACATTCCCGCCTTCTTCTACGAAGGTTTTGTTTCTATAGAAGGAGCATATTTAGATCCCTTCTCTCTCTCAACACTTTTGGATACACATTGTTTCTTGTAGTTCCCTTCTTTTCCACATCTCTAGTAGACTTTTATAAATTTTCTTGGAGATTTAGATCTTCCCTTAGATTTAGATCTCTCAGATGAAGACTTAGATCTATTTCTTTCCTGAGGGTGTCCTCTTGCAAATAAGACATTTGTGCTCTGTCCTTCCATGTTTTTGTATCTCATCTCCTCCAACAACAAGCATGAGACTTGATCCAGGAGGATCTCCACACAATGATTCATTACTTTTCACACCATGGATAAGATCGCTAAAATTTTGATTGATGATAGGTGACAAAGTTTAAAATGAATGATTAATTCTTCATTTAAATTGTGAAAATGATTAATAATTGAAGTGAGTGGAATTACTCATGTATTTTTCATTTAATTTGTAAAAAGGAAATTAAATTCAATGAGAGAATCCACCTCACAATTAGTTTCCTAGTTTCAAGGGGAAGTTGAGAGTCTCATGAGTTGTTTTGAGATTATTCCTCATTATATCCCAAGTAGTTTCCTAGTCTCAAGGGGATGTTAAGAGTCTCATAGGTTGGTTGAGATGCTTTCTCATTTTTTCCCTTTGAGTTGTTGTTACATTCTAAAATTGTGGATCTTGTCTCCTTGAATTATGGATCTAAGGAAACTATTTAAACTCCTCATTGGGAGAGATTTGGGAGAGGTACTTTGGGAGATTGGAGAGAGAGCTTAAGAGAGCCTGGAAAAAAGGAATTTAGTCCTTCTGGTGTTTGAAGAAATTTCATGTATGTGAGAGCCTTAAGTTCTCTTTGTATAAGAGAAGGCTTCTCTGGGTTTTCAACCCTTTATGGAGCATGCACCACATTTTGTGATAACGTTTTAGCCTCTACTACATGAAGGCTAATAAAGTGATTCATATTCCAAGTGGATCTAGAGACATAGCCAGGATGTCTGGTGGACTCTGTTAAAACATGGGTGTCAAATTATATGTGTGGGTTTTGATTGCATTCTCTCTTGATTAAGTAGATATTTAATTACACATATGCACATAATTATGAAATTTTTTCTCATGTTCATATGAAATTCTTAATGATTATTTGATCATGTTCACATGCGATTAAGTGTCAGTAAAATATCCTCATCGTAGAAATTTTGTAGAGAAATATCTCACAAAAATTCTCGGGTCAAGACCACATCATCGAAACTTAAAGTAGTTGTATTACTACCTATGGCCACAACCATACCATCGCACGAGTTTGGTAAAGAGCACAATAAAAAGACACACTTCATCAAAAATATTAATATCAATAGATAATAGTTGACTTACCACTGTATTGAAGGAATTCAGATGCTCTATCATCGAGTATCCATCTTTAATCCTCAGGTTGTATCACTTCTTTTGTAGGAAAAAATTGTTTACGAGGGACTTAGATTGATATAAATCCCCTAACTTATTCCATAAATCATTGGTTTTAGCTTCCCCTAACACATTCAATAATACTGAATCTGAGAGATGCAACCATAATGTGCTCTTCTCCTTTCAATCCAAAATTTCCCAGTCTTCTAATGACGTTCCTGTAGTTGTAGTACTTGGATCCACAATGATCCATTGAAATTTTTCCACCAAAAAATATTCCATATTAAGATTCCACAACTTAAAAATTTTCCCATTAAATTTCCCAATCTCTATTTTCGAACTACTTTCCATTTCTTTTCACCTAAAGAATCAATATCACATATCTCCCACTATAAAAAGGTTTATCACAGACCCAAGACAAACGCTTAGCCACAAAGGAACCCCCCTAAAGACAATGACAACTCTAATACCAAATGTAGATTTTAACCTTGTACAATAAATTACTGCAAATAGATTCTTAATAAAAATAGAAAATATACAATGGCACACACACATTACACAAATATTTTACCCTAGAAACCCAAACCGGGAAAACCAACAACCTAATTAGAGCCACAACTCTAATCTTTTATTCATCATATCTCTTCATTGTTTACAATAAATTATATAGGATCCCATGGTATCCAAAACCCTTAATCCATTGACCTGGATTAGTAAACAACCCTAATTCCTTGAATCGAATCAGAAAACCATTAGAGAAAACCATGTGTCTAAAAACCACTAAAAATAGATGCAAAAAATGCCAAATTTTTTTTCAGGGGCGCTTCCCCTGAACCCCCTATGATACCCCCTTGTCCACATGGCACAAGTCAGACACTAGGTTTGGTCATGAAAATTTTATAACACATACCCAACAAGCTTGGGGTGGAAATCAATATATTCCATGAAATCTCAACTTATCCAATGCATGTGGGATATTTATTTTCCAATTGAAGATCAACAATCTAGATATCCTTTTGAGAAAATCAATGATTACTGAGTGCTGACTTCAAACAACCATATATTGAGCTTTGGGAGTCCAAATCAGGCCTAGGATATCCCATTAAAAAGATCTAGAGAAGGAGAATAGGTTGGAAGAAGTATTCAGGTAGGAACTGTTACGAGGAAAATATCTCTATGGCTAGGGTAAACCACAACAGACAGAAATGAATGTAGAAACCAACTCTCTTCTCAAGTATGCTATGTAAACAAATATGCTAGCTAGACAAGATAAAATGCCTACCTCGTCCATACGTTTGATGGAGTCCACCATTGAGTACTTAACCCAAAGCAATATACCTACAACTAGTCCTCAACAACCAAGCAAAGTAAGCATATGGTGATAATAAATGATGTTAGCACATTCAATAGCATAATACATTAATAAACATGACAAATACGCCCATGGAATAATAATTCAAATATTTGCAATATATCAATTGAACGTGAAAAGAGTATTTCTATTAATATATGATCAACATAAGTGAAAATGTTACAGACTTCTGTGTCGACACGGTTAATAACCGAGAAAATAAGTTCCTTCCAGCTGGCCCTCCACCACTTCAATCCTCCACCAAAACGAAAGCTCATAAAAGAGAAACAATGAGGTTCTCAATCAATAAGGGAAGAACTTGGGGGCTGAACACTATGTTCAGACTTAAAGGAAAAAGGGATGTAGACTCAATATAAAGAAAATAATTTCTCCATAGTAACTTTTCTCTCAAAGTTGAATTCTTTCTTCCCCTTTCCATAGCTCGGAATTGGACCATTTATAGACTTAAAATGGAACTGAAGGTCCAATTCAGAACATTTCCAATCTATGGAAGGCCAAGGATCATAGATATCCTGTCGTGACATGGAAACTCGACATTAATTTTCATTTTTGGGCACAAATCCTGATGTACATGGGCTGTAGTGGTGAAGCCTGCGTATACACATGCTGTATAGTAGGCAAGGTGCATACATGTGGAAACATATGTATTTTTAGCTCTGGTATTTACAAACATGGATGATAAGTCTGCATGGGGAAATGGAAAAAGGCCTTTTGTGCAATATTGCATAGGGTGAGGCAAATATTGCTATAATAAATGCCCCCTAAT
Organism: Picea sitchensis; assembly: GCA_010110895.2. Classification (NCBI taxonomy): domain Eukaryota; kingdom Viridiplantae; phylum Streptophyta; class Pinopsida; order Pinales; family Pinaceae; genus Picea; species Picea sitchensis. The sequence continues at coordinate 17,074 of SNQJ01S0038533.1, forward strand.
GTGTGAGGTTAGAGGAGTATCTGCGATGTCTGAAATAAATTATAAACAACCCAGAAGTGGAGTGATGGGGAACCAGCTGGAAGAACTTGTTGCTCATGACATTATGCACTGACTTTGCATACATGGCTGCCAATAGAATTACACTGCAGATCCATGTGAAAATATACCAAACAACTGTGATGGCTGATGTCGTAACCTCTCAGCCCACAGGTCGGAAGGTCGACATGCACACATGATCTTTTTTATCCCAATGACCTGAATAACTCTAAGCAGCTCTTCTATTTCCCTATCAATAAATCTGCACCCACAACAAACTCTCACGGGATCCCCTCTTTACACTCGGGGGATCGGATTTCGCGACTTCGCGAATCTAATGGTTGAGCATTGGTCTCTTGAACTCCCGAAACCCGACAACATTCAACGCTGACCTTTCTCTTCCCCCTTCGGGATTTCCTCTATCTGATTTCGTGGATCGAGATGTTGAGAAACTTGCTTCCCACGATCACCCGATTACCGATTGACTAGGATTCACTCTCATCATTTAGCCCCTGGCTATCTCTTGGCCCACATGACCAATCCTCATATGACCGCAACCATATGTCCTTCGGGGTTCTATTGATGCGAGAGCCTGATCTCTCGACTCCCAATATCCCGACACACGAAATGTCGAAATAACTGTTGTCCCGGCCTTACCTTCCCTTCGTGATTTCGGGCTTTTGAATGCCGAAATGCATGGACTTCTTGTCCACGAGATCCCTGATCCTCCAAATCCCGATTCTCTGATGTGACATCAACTTGGCCCACAATGAAACTTTCTGCCTCTTCACGATTTCCAGTGCCTGGACCTTCGAAATGGATGATCACGTGACACACGTCCTCCCTCAAACGGACGACTCAGATCAAATCTCGCTAATTTGGGGTTTCTGACGTCAAGCGACCATCCTCACGTCCTTGAGATCTCCGATATCCCGAACTGCTGACACCTTTTCGAGATTTTTTTCCTTTGCTCTGTGCGTTAAAGGACTAAAACCTGTGCAGCTTTCGATAAATCCGATGGCTACCAATGATCCGTGTGAGATCCAACGGATCACAACTACTCCTACTGTGTGTACCTCCTACGCTACTCCCTTGACATAGGAATTTCAACGATCCAGAATCTATCATTCATTCGATGATAGATGTGCTCCCTCCCGAGCTTCTGTGCTTTCTTCCGAGATGTGGAATATTTCTCCAAGACCAAAGGCCTCAACCTTTGCCTGGGTTCCTCTGCAAACTCTTCGTCTTGAGTCCTCCCGCGCGTATATGAAAGCGCTGTCCCTCTTGAGCTTTCCTGTAGCTTCAACCTCTAAGGAAACTCAGTTCTTCTCTTCTTTCTCCCTCAGATGGAGAATTTGACGCCTCCAGGCAATCCTCTACTCAAGCAACTCCTTGCTGAGCCTAACAGGGTGTAAAACAACCCTATGAAGATCCCTCAGTGGACTCTTCCTTTACATTTCAGAACTCAAAGAGTTATCTTCTCTTCTGTGCTTGTTTGCACAATGTCTTAATGCCCACCTGGCAGAGTGTCTTCTCACAGAACATCCAACAGTCCTATCTTTCGTGCACCTATGCACCTACTCAATGCTCACCTGGTAGAGCTCTCAAAATCCTTAATGATTCTGGTTCTCCTTAAACTCACAGCAGAGTTCTTCTCAATGCACCACCATGCATATGCTCAATGCCCACCTGGCAGAGCTTCACAGAACTCCTCAGAGATTCTGTCTGAAACTGTGTTCTTCTCCCACATCCTAGACTCCAAGGTATTCAACAACCTTGAGGTCTTCTTCCAAGTCGTTGATTCCAGTTTCTGTGCTCGCAACACGTCTTTTTCTGAACCCGCAGAAGTCAGAAGTGCTTCAGTGCACTGGTGTTCAGAGACCGTAGTACTCTGTCATGCCCTCCAGACATGAAACCTCAAAGACCTTCACTTGAAATCAGACACACCCATGCAAAATGAAATCCTATGGCATACATCTACAACATACATTCATATCATATGAATAACACTCACAGACATTCATTTAACACATAGTCATGCAGGAAAAACTGTTATTTGTATTAAATATGGTAAACGCCTGTAATTACAAGGTGTTCCTGAGAACAACCTGTAACAAGGTCTCGACTCCTTCTCTTCTTCTCTCTACTCGCAGATCCTAACTCTACTATGCTCTCTCTACTTACCTCTTACTACTACCAAAATGAGATATTAAAATCCCTTTTTACCCGAGGGGCTCTTCGAGCTCTTCCCTCCAAATCTACCTACCCTATTCAATTACATTGAATGGGTTGTCTAGTCCGCTATCTGGATCTAGATCTTAGCCTTATGAACATTAAAGTCCTTCTTATCTTCAGCCTGCACAAAGGCACGACTTCACAGCTCAACAACTTAAACATTTAATTACATTCAATTCTAAATCAAAATGAGGACAACGCCTCTCTTCATCACGTGATTTGAATTCACTGACGTGGCTGGCTGGATGACATGGAGAGATTCTCCTCCATCATACTCCTCAGCTAAAAAATCATGAGCTCATGCTCATGAGCTCCTGCTCATGAGCTCCCCTCTTATTTGTTGAAATCCTCCTAGATCCCAAACAAATCTTTGGAGCTGTTCATCTGCTCCATTCTGGTGGTGCTGCTGCTTCTGCGATGTTGCTGCTACTTCCTTCTCTCTGCTCAGTATCTCCTTGCTGACAGTTTCTGCTGACCCTAACATTATCTCTCTGATCATGTCGATCACTTCATACAGCTGCTCCAATGGATGGCCCTGTTCATGCAGTCTCCTCAGCTGCAAAGATTTTTGACACATGGGAAGATCATCATGATATCCCATGCCTTCTTCATCAGCTTCCAACTTCACTTGTTGGATGTGCATGCCCTACACCTTCACCCTTCTCTCCAGGGCTTCCATCTTCTCATACAAATAATCCAAACTAATGTTGTCTTCTTCTTCTTCTTCTGCTGCAAACTCCCATGTTGCAGTCCTTTCAGTCTCCTGGCTGAAAATATTGAGCCATTTCTCGGAATGCTCATCATCCCCTTCTGCTTCTTCTGCTTTCAGCTTCAGTGCTACAACTTCCTCAGCTTCCTGGCTGAAAGCATTGAGACACTCCTCAGAATCCTCAGTTTCCTCTCCTGCCTGGGAAGCTTCAGATATCTGCTCCAACCCTTTTTCCCTGTCAGTCGCAATTGGTTGTTCTTCTGCTGTTGCTGTATCTGCAACCCAGATTTCTGCCTCTCCTTGGGCAAGTGGTAGGGATATCTTGATTCCCCCAATCATAATAAGGCTCCTCAGATCAGCCTCTCGGATGGTGAAAGTTTTTAACTTGTCATCATCTTCATTCACATGGCTTGGAAAACCACATGAATATTTATCCTCTGTCAGCTGCATTTGCTGATTCCAACTCACTTATGAGTTCATGAGACCCTCAGATAGTCTCATCTGCTCATCCCTGCCCACCTGGCAATATGGGATGTTTCTACTACCCTCCTGGCAGTCTTCGAGATCCCACAGCGACCTCATTTCATTTCCCAGCTGGCAATGTGAAATTCCTTGGCTGTCCTCCTAACAGTCCATGAGATCTTCAACCGATCTCAACTCCTTGCCCACCCAGCAATATGGAATTTCTTCTCTGCCCTCTTGGCAATTTTTGAGATCTTCAGCTGATCCCATTTTATTCTCTTCACCGAGATCTCTCCCAATCTCCGGTTCACATATCTGAACCATTTCGTCAGGTCCATTGAGGTTTTTAGTATGTCTCAACCATCCTTTTAATAGTCTACGCTGTCTTCTAGTCCTCAACTCCTTGACTGGCCATTTTACTTTTGACTTCATCATGGGCCATTCATATACCCATCTCGGCTTGGTATTCTGCTGCATCCGCAGTTCGAGCTCTTCCATTCTTGCCCTGATGTTGACAAGTTCCTTCCCCCTTTCGGCTGTACTCATCAACTCTATATTTTTTCTACCAGCATACCTATGGCCTTTAGTAGCCATGTTGTTGTCTCTGTCTGCCTTCCTGGAAAATCTGCTACTCACTCCTGCAAATCTGATTGTTTTATCCTCTTCCTATAGTCCTGCTGACTGTCTTCTCGATTGTTGCTTTCCCGCAAACAATTACCACAGAGCTTTAGTACTCCACTTTCTTCCTTTGCCTTCTCCCTCTGCTTGAAATATACAAACAGAGTTCAGGCTCTGATACCAACTGATGGCTGACGCCGCAACCTCTCAGCCCACAGGTCGAAAGGTCGGCATGCACATAGGATCTTTTCTTCCCCAATGGCCCGAAGAACTCTAAGAAACTCTTCTATTTCCCTATTGGGAAATATGAACCCACAACAAACTCTCACAGGATCCCCTCTTTACACTCGGGGGATTAGATTTCGCGACTTCGCGAATCCAATGGTCGAGCGTTGGTCTCTTGAACTCCCGAAACCCGATAACAGTCAATGCTGACCTTTCTCTTCTCCCTTCGGGATTTCCTCTATCTGATTTCATGGATCGCGATGTCGAGAAACTTTCTTCCCACGATCACCCGATTACCGATTGACTGGGATGCACTTTCAGCATTTATCCCTTGGCTATCTCTTGGCCCACATGACCAATCCTCATATGACCGCAGCCATATGTCCTTCGGGGTTCTATTGATGCGAGAGCCCAATCTCTTGACTCCCGATATCCCAACACATGAAATGTCGAAATAACTGTTGTCCCAGCCTTACCTTCCCTTCGCGATTTCGGGCTTTTGAATGCCGAAATGCATGGACTTCTTGTCGACGGGATCCCCAATCCTCCGAATCCCGATTCTCCGATGTGACGTCAACTAGGCCCACAACGGAACTTTCTGCCTCTTCGCGATTTCCAGTGCCCGGGCCTCTGAAACGGATGATCACGTGACACATGCCCTCCCTCAAATGGATGGCTCAGATCAAATCTCGCTAATTCAGGGTTTCTGACGTCAAGTGAACATCCTCATGTCCTCGAGATCTCCGATATCCCGAGTGCCGATACCCCGAACCGCCGACACCTTTTTGGGATTTTTTTCCTTTTCTCTACGCGTTAAAGGACTAAACTCTGTGCAACTTCCGATCAATCCAATGGATATCGGTGATCCATGTGAGATCCAACGGCTCACAACTACTCCTACTGTGTGTACCTCCTACGCTACTCCCTTGACATAGGAATTTCAACGATCCAGAATCTATCATTCATCTGATGATAGATATGCTCCCTCCCAAGCTTCTGTGCTTTCTTCCGAGATGTGGAAGATTTCTCCAAGACTAAAGGCCTCGACCTTTGCCTAGGTTCCTCTACGAACTCTTCGTCTTGAGTCCTCCCGCGCGTATATGAAAGCGCTGTCCCTCCTGAGCTTTCTTATAGCTTTGACCTCTAAGGAAACTCGGTTCTTCTCTTCTTTCTCCCTCAGATGGAGAATTTGACGCGTCCTGGCAGTCCTCTACTCAAGCAACCCCTTACTGAGCCTAACAGGGTGTATAGAATCCCTGTGAAGATCCCTCAGTGGACTCTTCCTTTACATTCCGGAACTCAAAGAGTTCTCTTCTCTTCTGTGCCTGTCAGCACAATGTCTTAATGCCCACCTGGAAGAGTGTCTTCTCACAGAACATCCAGTAGTCCTATCTTTCGTGCACCTATGCACCTGCTCAATGCTCACCTAGAAGAGCTCTCAAAATCCTCAGTGATTCTAGTTCTCCTTAAACTCACAACAGAGTTCTTCTCAATGCACCACCATGCATATGCTCAATGCCCACCTGGCAGAGCTTCACAGAACTCCTCAAAGATTCTATCTGCAACTGTGTTCTTCTCCCACAACCTAGCCTCCAAGGTATTCAATAACCTTGAGGTCTTCTTCCAAGTCATTGATTCCAGTTTCTGTTCCCGCAACACGTCTTTGTCTGAACCCGCATAATTCAGAAGTGCTTCAGTGCACTGGTGTTCAGAGACTGTAGTACTCTGTCATGCCCTCTATACATGAAACCTCAATGACATTCATCTAAAATCAGACACACCCCTGCAAATGCAATCCTATGGCATACATCTACAACATACATTCATATCATATGAAGAACACTCACAGACATTCATTTAACACATAGTCATGCAGGAAAAACTGCTATTTGTATTAAATATGGCAAACGCCTGTAATTACAAGGTGTTCCTTAGCACAACCTATAACAAGGTCTCGACTCCTTCTCTTCTGCTCTCTACTCGCAGATCCTAACTCTACTATGCTCTCTCTGCTTACCTCTTACTACTACCAAAATGAGATATTAAAATCCCTTTTTACCCGAGGGGCTCTTCGAGCTCTTCCCTCCAAATCTACCTACCCTATTCAATTACATTGAATGGGCTATCTATTCTGCTATTTGGATCTATATCTCAGCCTTACGAACATTAAAGGCCTTCTTATCTTAAGCCTGCGCAAAGGCATGACTTCACAGCTCAACAACTTAAACATTTAATTACATTCAATTCTAAATCAAAATGAGGACAATGCTTCTCTTCATCACGCAATTTTAATTCGCTGACGTGGCTGGCTGGCTGACGTGGAGAGATGCTCTTGCATCAAACTGTCAGTGGCCATGAATAATAAAATAAAAATGCGGTTGCATGCCAAAAGTTGTCATAGTCATGAACAAGGCCCATAAGAACTAGTCTCAAAATAAATCTGAAGATATATGTATACAGTGGAGTATAATCTGATCTCCCATGATCACTAAAGTCATATAGGTATTGGTCCAATGAAAAGGAAGCAACAACTCAGGAAATTTGCGGTCACATACTGATGTCTTCAAGTATTCTACACAATCCGCCAATGGTGCAAGTCTACATCATGTGAATAAAGGAGTTGAGGTCGAACACAATAAGACATCGTTTGATTATCGGTCATTGAGGTATACCGTTAACAAATGTGAGACAACCTACCGATAATGAAAGTAGGTATCAAGGCATCAAGTACATTCTTGCAAGTGTGAATAAAGGAGTTGGTTTTCGAACACCTAAAGAAGCCATCGATCAGGAGACATTGATGTATTCCCAACTGTCGATGGTGAGAGAACCTACCATGGATGAATGCAAGCCTCAAGGTACTCATAATACTCTAGGTCCCGTTTCCAGAATAGATGAGATGAATTCGATGGAAGGAGACCCATTGAAAGGAGAGCATTAAGGCATCTCTCATCAATCAGCACGAGGTACAAAGCAAGATCTTCATGATTTGGAGGAAATCAGATAAAGAACATGTTCACGAACCAATGACCTTGTGCATATTTCATGTGTTCCAGGTGCATGCGGTACACGAAAAAGACCCTCTGAATAGCAGTCAGGGAGGAAAACTACTGACGAAGGAGAGGAAACCACCAATAAGGCTAATGGCATCCAAGAAACTACATGAATCCCAATGTATAAATAGATGTCTTGCCGTCGAACACAAGGGAAACCACCCAGTCAATGACCAATGATGAAATGTTGACAGCTGGGTTCAAGGTTACCTACCAATGATGAAAGTAGAACCAAGGTGTGTGATAGGACTACAATATCATGTGACTCTGAGACAAACTTAGGTTATGGCCGACATGCAAAGTCAAGAGTTATGAGAAATGGCCGACATAGGTTCATATACCTCCTTTGAACAAGAGCATGAGACATATGGAAGACTCCGAAAACATATACTCAATGTTGAAACCATGAGATGCAGGAGGAATCAATGGAATTCTCTATAGGGATTGGAAGAGTAACCAGTTGGTAGAGAAGACTCTGTAACAAGCTCAGCTTCCTAAGGCCATGCTAATCCCAAAATTATGATGAAAAATGGAATCAATAACTTTGTGCTTTGTTCAAAGGTGACACGACTGCTGCCAATATAAGATAATACTCCCTTCCTGCCCACCTTTTTTTGTTTTTTCATAGACAAATGAATGCGATGATACAAAGGAGGAAACGAGTGTCGCAAGTAAGAAAAACTAGTTCCAGCAGTGGGACATACCTATGCTCAATGCAAGGATATGCATGCAGGAGATGGACACTTAGGGGAATGTTCCCTCCTAGGTATAGGGTGTCGAATTGGGAAGGATATAAACAAGGCTCTTCTTTGTTGAGGATGCAAAAATTAACGAGGCAAATGATTTATAATGCAAAGAGAGAACTGACTAAAGGATCAATACTGCAAGCAAGGGCATGAGATGCAATCACAACTTAACACAAAAAAAAATGTCTTTTTTTATAAAATTTAGTCTACTTGGTGTGAAAATGGGATAAACTTGTGCCAAATAGATGCCCTTTCAAATCCAATTTATGAGTGTTAAAGAGACAAGTTCACTCGGAAATATTTTCACTTTTTGAAGACAAGTTGGAAAAGAGCTTAAATTAAACTCACAACCTTTCAAGTCCAACTTAACGAGTGTGAAAGGGAAAAATCACTCAGAAATATTTTCTCTTTTTGAATGAGTCAGTAAAGAGCTTAACTCGGAATCGGTAAGAGGTTGCTAGGCGACATGTCAAGGGGGAGGCCAAGGCTCCCATGCTGGACTTCTGTGGAACGTTAGTATCTTACAAATAACCGACATAAGCTTGTGAAAACCCAAAGCTCTCCAAGTCAAGGAGGATAAAGCGCTAGTGAAGGTTATCATCTCTGTGATGTATCAGATAATGTCTCTTACCAAAAAAGACATAGGCGGGGGCATTGGATACCCCACAAGGCCATCCCAATCTAAGGGAAATTACTCAAGACTTGGAGGGAGAGTACTCAGGGAGAGACGAACTCTCTCATGTTCAGAAGGAGTGTTATCAAGAATGTTGACAACATGGTTGAAGGATGCATCACCCTCCATAAGGAGAGTAGGATTCACTAGATATTGCACTGGTACGACCACTTCCTTAGGCTTGTCACTCATCAAGAGAAGAGTGGGATCGACCAAATATTGCATCGGCACGACCACTTCTTCAATCGGTGGTTGAATAGGATACTAGAAAACAAGGTCAAGAGATGCATCACCCCCAAAAATAGGAGTGGTGTCGTTCGAAGATTGCATCAACATGACCGCTGGTTGAACAGGATGCAAGACAACAAGGTCAAGGGATGCATCAACCCCTAAAGGAAGAGGGGTGTTAACCAAAGATTGCATCAACATGACTGCTGTATCAACCAAAGAAGGTTGGGAAACCAAATATGACTCAGAACCCGAAGGGCCCCCAAGAAAGGGCCACACTTCTTGTACCACAACAGTAGCAGGGCACAAACGAGTAAGGTGATCTCCTTTGCAAATACTACAAAGGAACTTGGGATTATGTCTTACACATCTAGGCTTCTCAATCGTATGAATGCCCCCAGCATGACTTGTAGTGGCTAGTGACATGCTCCCAGCATGACTTGCATAGGCTAGTAAAAAATCCCCAACATGACTCGTAGAGGTTGGTGATGAATCCATAACATGACTAGCAGAGGTTGGTGATGTATGTGCATTGTGACTAGTGATGAATAGAATTGTTCTCCCAGCATGACTTGCAGTGGCTGGTTGTTGGTATTCAACATGAATAGTAGAGGTTGCTGAGCCATCTCCAACATGAATAATAGAGGTTGGTGATATAATGTCAGTATGTGGTTGACCCTCACAAGTCGTAGTCAAGGAAGGTAGGTTCCAAGGATTGTTAAAATAGGAAGTGAAGAAAGGAATGGACCTCTCCGATGAAACGTGCCTACTGGACATGGCGTAAACGTGGTGAATTGGTGCCATGAAGTCGAAAGTACCCATAAGGGAAGAATACATTCCGACACCGATATTCTCAGTTGCCATCTAACAATTGTCGATCACGAGGATCGATGGTCCAACATATGCATTGGGACTAGCGTATGCAAAGGATAACCGATTGATCGTCATGATCTTCCCTTCATGAGGAAAACAAAAAGTACGAAAGATGAACGATACGACGACAAGCATAGCATAGGTCCAATTGTGTCCTAGTAAAAGGTTATAATCAAGAGGCACATTAACTACCTCTACCTCCAACTCTACCGTCTTCCCACCTAACTAGACCAGAAAGGTAAGAAGAATATCGTGAGGGTGGAAAGAATGTTTGTTAAAATAAGTCAACATGTTTGATGATTTAGAAAGATTCAGAGAACCGAGATCTTTCCAACAGATTAGGGACATCACACATGTAGCAACACCTTCATCAATAGCCGCACGTTTGATGGTATACTTTGAGTACCCCACGTGGATTTGGAATGCCACATGGTAAGGAAAGTGAGGCTTCACATATGTGATGTCAAACTTGATAAATTTTGAGCCACTAGGTTCTAGATCTCCTAACGCAGTTAGTAAGGCATTCCTCTATGAAGGACATGTCTGGAGTACCTCCAAAGCCAACATCGCACAAGGGGTTTGACCCAGGTTCTCAACAATAGAGTAGTTCTAGGTGGCTCTAGCATTTGGATTGTGGGTAGAGTGCTTCAGTACTCCTTTCAGAATACGAGGTGGTGGCTCTGGTTTTTCAATCTGTAAAGTCATCTTCAGAGGAGGAGGATGAGATTCTAGACCAGGTATAGCCTATGAAGAGCTATAATCTTGAGATAGAGTGGCTACATTAACTTTCTCATTGACCATATTGATATAAAAATGGTCGTTGTCTTGCAACGACGAGTTTTGACTCCCACCAGCCGCATTTTTGACATTTGAGGAGCTCGAGGCCATGTGTTGGTTATGTGGAAAAGGATTTGTCATCATGACGGGTGGTAGTGATAATAGCCTTGCAGCTTCAGCAAGTTTGGGGAATAAATGTGTAAGGTGGTCGTCTATACAAAGATTATAGGGAAATTTAACCTTACGTATTTCTCTCTTGCCCTCTGCAACATTATTATTCATCTTCTCATTATTACCATTTTCCTTGGGTTTGCTATTATTTTTCCCACCCTTACGATTATTATGTCCTTTCTTCTTATTCCCACCTGGTTGTTGCTTACCATTTGGGTCGACCGATGATTACACATAATGTACATCCGTCGACTGAGTGGGATTGGAAGACAAAGACGAAGCTGGCCCTCCTACAGACTAGTTTAGAGACAACTCTTTCAAATGGTTTGTCACCGAGTCTACGGATTTTACATTGGCGGAACATATAATTCCATCGGCATGAGGTCCTATATTTTGTCTAGGGTCATAAGCCGACTGTGGTGCATCTGAAAGAATGTGGTATAGCATCCCAGACTAAGCATATATAAGATCTAACTCTTGGGATTTGTAAATCCCTTCTTCCTCAGTGGTAACCCAGGATGTAGAAACATACTTCGAGATAGGAGGCTGCAAAGACTTGAGAAACCATTCTAAAAGAAAGGCCAGGGGTATGGAGGTATTAATCAAACTCTTCCATCTATGCCACTCCTGGATATGATCTGAGATATGAGTGGTTGTGTCCTGGCGTAAAGTCGACAAAATTTATAGGCCAACATCATAACGAACCAACAATTGGAAGTGGTTAAGGAAGACCAACACCATCTGACTAAAGGTCCCATATGCCCCCCTAGGAAGCTCGACATACCATTTCACAACGACCCCAATGAGGGTGCATTAAAATAATCTTAACCGAATAGAATTGTCATTAAGGGAATTCGAGGAGCACCATAGGTGAAAGGTAGTATCGTGATCACCAGGATCCTTGCCATTCTTACCTTTGAATTTTAGAATGTCCTAAGGAAGCTTGGTGGGGATGGGGGGCCATGTAGGATCATGAATCATAGGGTCATTCATCAACTTAGAAAAGTCTGGAATATTAAGCATGGCTAGAAAAGGGAGACAAGGTTGCGCCATCTTGCCCCAAGCTCCCCAGTATGGTCACCAATTCTGTTACGAGGAAAATTTCTCTATGGATAGGGTAAACCACAACAAACATAAATGACTGTAGAAATCAACTCTCTTCTCAAGTATTCTATGTAAAAAAATATGCTAGTGAGACAACATAAAATTCCTACCTCGACAGACATTCGATGGAGTCCACCATTGAGCACTTGACCCAAAGGAATATACCTGCAACTAGTCCTGATCAACAACCGATCAAAGAAATCATATGGTGATAATAAATGATGTTAACACATTCAATAGCATAATCCATTAATAAACATGATAAATATGCCCATGGAATAATAATTCAAATATTTGCAAGATATCAATTGGACGAGAAAAGAGTATTTCTATTAATATATGATCAACATAAGTGAAAATGTTACATACTTCCGTGTCAGCATGGTTCAAAACCGAGAAACTAAGTTCCTTCTAGCTGGGCCTCCACCACTTCAATCCTCCACCAAAAGGCAAGCTCATAAAAGAGAAATAATGAGGTTCTCAATCAATAAGGGAAGATATTGGGGGATGAACACTGTGTTCATACTTAAAGGACAAAGGGATGCAGACTCAATATGAAGTAAATAATTTCTCCATAGTAACTTTACTCTCAAAGTTGAATTCTTTCTTCCCCTTTCCATAGCTCGGAATTGGCCCATTTATAGTCTTCAAATGGAACTGAAGGGTTGAGTCAGAACGTTTCCAGTATATGGAAGGCCAAGGATCATAGATCTCTTGTCGTGACATGGAAACCCGACATTAATTTTCATTTTTGGGCACAAATCCCAATGTATGCAGGTTGTAGTGGTGAAACCTACTATACGCATGCTGTATAGTAGGCAAGGTGCATACATGTGGAGAAATATGTCTTTTTAGCTCTGGGATTTACAAACAAGGATGATAAGTCTACATGGGGAAATGGAAAAAGGCCTTCTGTGCAAGATTGCATAGGGTGAGGCAAATCTTTCTATAACAGGAACAATGATAGAAAATCCCAGAAAACTGAAAGAACATAGGGCCACGAATTTGAAGGGGAATAAAATATGCAATATTTAGGAATCCATAACTTGAGTTCTAGGAGACTAAATCAGGACTACAAGAGAAATAAAGAAAGTTGAAGCAAAGAAGAAGAAGATGGAAGACTATAATTCACCAAATTGACATCATAAATTCCCAGGAAAATTTAAAGAACAAAAGAGGGCATGGTCGAGAAAAGACAATGATATCTTTGATAAATATCACTCATGAACATCCTTAGAGAGATATTGACTACTTAGGAGTCTATTTAATTTCTATTTTTTATTCTTGTATATTTATTTATGAAATTGTATGAGGAATTTGAGTAATTTGAGTAATTTGATGAGATAAAATAAGTGAGTTGAAGAGATAATAAATGTTGCATGTTACATACGGGAAAATGTATTCCTTGTTTTATAAAAGGAATACCATTGAACGTAACAAGGGACTTTTTCCCAATATATAGAAGGATAATAATATTATTTCTAGATATACAAAGAGCATAAGGTTTTTTGAGATCATGGTTGTTGTCACGTGTGGGACTACTCTACATATGTGTTATTCATTTAAGTTTTCTGGATACTTGTCATATGAACTATTTCTATGCTTAGTTTAGATTTATATTTAATTAGAATTATTTGTAGGGATAGTCTATGTTATTTCCATTTTTATTCTTTTAATTCTTAGTGGAAACTAGGCCAATATACTGGTCGAAAATACTACCCCAAATGAGAGTAGGTCTGATCGAGGCCTGGCATTGGGCGTCCTCCCTTACTTGCTTGATAGGTCATTTGGACCCATCAACAACAAGAAGCCTCATAGTTGTGTCTTGGTTTTCCATACTCAATCTATTATTGTGTCCTCCCGACTGACCACAGGTTGTTGGAGAAATTGATACTGATACTAATACTCTTCCTTTGAATTATTTCTAACTTCAACCTCTTCTTCAATCATATCTTCTCCTTCCCTTTATTCTATTCTTTCTTCTTCTACTCCTATCTTCACACCTTCTTCATTTCTTTGTTCTTGATAAAAAATGCACAAGGGGCGTGGTTCAAAGAGGGAGTTCCTCTTTATTCTCTAATTATATTTGGTGAGGGATACCAAATATATTCCTGCCTGTAGTCGCACAATCCCATTCAAAATTTCTAAGGACTCTTCCCCTTCTCATAGGGGTCCATCACCATCTTCTTCTAAATTGGTGCTACTACTTTGTTCCTCATTTTCCTCTGATGTGAATACATATTTTAATAGCCAAGGCGATTTGACTTCATCTTATCTGAACCAACTGCTACTACTCTTGGTATCCTCACTTGACACCCTACTCCTAACATAGTGTCTCTTTGATGACCTCTCTCCTTCTGCACTTCTCTCTAGCATAAAATGTCTCCCGCACATCCTCCTGGTCTGGTATCCTTTCTCTTAATTATAGTTCTGAACCCTCTTCGTTCACCACTTGCTATATTTTCTTCACTCCTCTATTCAAATTTCCTCCTAATCTTATCTCTTCTTGCATATCTCTCGACTCTTTTTCTCTTATACTCTTCTAATTCCATTCTCTTCTCAACCCATCTCATCTTCTTCTAGATCCCTTCTACTAGATCCTTTCATTATTTGTTTTACCCCCTTCTTTCCACCCCCCCATGTGCGAGGGGGGTTTATTTGGCCATAATATCGGGCTCCATGCACATTATCCCTTTCTCTATAAAGGAATCTCTTCTAACGGTATTTTTCTAGGGCTAGCAACAAGATTCCTTTTAGCAGTGTTGAAGGATTCACTGTACTCAATAGAAAACTTAATGATATAGCCTTCCTTAACTCAGTCGAACCATAAGTTGACTTCTCTATCCCACTTATTATCCAAATATTTTAGTCTATTGACCGTATTTTGGTCCCATACCAGTGATTCTTGGTCTCCTAATGCAATGTTAATCATTGTCTGCCTCTTTATCCACTCAAACAATAAAGAAGGAAACTCAAAAAAGAAAATTTTATGTACATTGGTATAGATATACCTTTGTTTCCATAGCTCAAGGTTGATCTACATATCCTTAGTCTCTCGCTGTTCAAAATTGTCTTCCTTCATAGATAACCAGTCTTGTATCTCCTCCTAAGAAGGTTTCCACCTCATTCTTTCCCTTCATCATGCAATACCAAACCTTTAGATCCTGGCAACAAAACCATTTTTTGGTTGTATCCTACTCATTGGGGGGTTAAAGACCCATATTTCTTCAAGCTTTAATAACAAAACCCCAAGGCACCAACATATTAATTCAATATTTAGTTGAGGGTCGAAGAAGGTATCATTTGAGATGCCATGAGAATCACACAAAACATTAGAATCGTGCCAAATGTGAAGGGAACACACATACAAGAAACCTCTCAGAAGTAAACCATTCATTCAATCATAGTTGAAGGATTTATTACCACACATAAGAAAGTAAACAAACATACTTTCAAACCATAACCATAACACATAAATATGCATAGACAAAGGCCTTCATGTTTCATTCATTAAATTCAACCTCATTTAGATACAAAAATAATAACATAGGTGCACAATGTGCTCTCATCTCTCATATTTCCATTCACACAATTATCTAACTCTATTACAGGCTGAGGGCTCATGCAAAACTGGGAAAAAACTGGACCTGGAACTCTCACTCTATTCCATCTTACTTCTCTCTGACAATCATGAAGTCTCCATGTTGGCACACTTATACTGATAGGGGGGGTGAATCAATAAAAGACTACTTTTTTATTTTCTTGTTGTACAATATTTATTAATTAATTACTTTAGTAGAAATAAACAACTAATAATAAATATATACAAACATGTAATGCACAATACACAAATATTTAATGTGAAACCCAATTGGGAGAAAACCACATAAATCTTTCATTAAAATATATTAATAGGAAACAACTTATTACATACACCAATCTGTTACAATGTTTATATACACCAAACTGAAAGAGACACCAATCCCTTCACCTAAGCACCAACTCAACAACACATGTAGGCACCAACCTACAATAAAAAGATTAGCAGGAACCAACCTGCTGGATACACCAATCTCCTTAACTGAGCACCTACTCAGCAAAATGTAAGCACCAACTTACTGGAGACACCAATCTCCTCAACTTGTCTATTTGGATTAAATTCTCCTTAAACTTTCAATAGTACATAACAACATTTCTCTCCAATCTTTCTCCTGCACAAATTAGTTATTTCAGTTTCTTTATCTTCGCTATAATTTCCACAACACTCTCCACTTGTTCATAATTTGCAAGACTTCAGATGTTCCTTTTGACCTTGCACCTCCTTACCACCCTTAGAAGATTTCATTTCCCTCTCTTTCATCCTCTGGAATCCTTGAACCTTAGATCCCCAACCACACACATCACACCAACAAAATTGGTTTTGGGGCCTCATTATTTATAAGCTTCATACATGATCCTGTATTCTTAATGATTTTTCCACATACAAAACTTTGTGCTCATGGGGTTGGCTACAACTCCCTTTGAATCTCCTTGAACATGGATGTAAAAATATCCTTTGAAAATGGTCTCAATTACCTCCTGTTTTGCACTCTATCTGCTCATTGTTCACATCACAATCCTTAACCCTAAAAAATTGTCAGATAATTCGTGGATTAATTATCGAGCGTTGATATGCGAGATTGATTGGTCCTATTCACTACATATGGATACCACCAGGTACTGGGATACTAGGCCCCCCAAAATTCAAACACATTCCTTTGACCTTTTAACTTGGTCTTATGAATTTTCACTGGACCACCGTGACAACCAACCTAGACTCACTAGTCTGTTGAGTTAAGGTTGGTTGTCATTGATATCAAACCTTGAAGAAATCCCATTAGCACAAGGTTTGGGTAATGGACCAATATTGTTTGATGTAAATATGACTCATTATTTTTTTCATGGTTGATAAGAGTAAATATGGATGAACTCCAAAAGTGGTCCCCTTATGGTGAGCCAGATCATTGTGAAGACTCTCTGTGGAGTAAGAACCATGCTTAATTGTGGAATATTGAGATGACGGAAGTGAAATTTTTAGAGGAAAATATCCTATATGGATAGTTCTTGTCATGTCATTACGGTGGTATGTGGAGCGCCACATAATTCCTCATGGTTAGAGTTATGGCCATGAGAAGTTGGAGACCAGGGTTTGGGTAATGGACCAAAGTTTGTTTGATGGATTAACAGTATGAGTTATGATATATTTTAGATAATACTATTCTATATGGATATTACATGTCATTCCATTTACGTTGGTATGTATAGCATCACACATAACTCATACGGTTTGAGAGTTATGGCCTTCTACAGTTGGAGGACCTCATATGTCATCGAGAAGCCACAAAAGGTTAAAGTATTCAAAGTGGTTTAAGTGATTTTTAAAGGTAAATGGCCAAAATTGAAGTGATAAGGGTATATTTATAATTCAAAGTGAATACAAAGATAAATAATTTTAATAATAAATTTTAATGGAGAATTAGAAGTGGACCAACCAAAATAAGGAGAAATTTGGTCATTGACCGAGAAGATGTTTTCAAGGAAGCTACTTGGAGTATAAAATGAAGCCAGGCTCTCTCATTTGAATTACACTTAAGAATATTGAACATTTATATGTGTATTAGGAGTATGGAAATGATATCTAAGTCAGAGAGTCGAGGAAAGTGAATAAAAAGACCAGAAATGGAAGGAAGGATAAATTCTTTGATGGTGCTTTCTAAGGTATGTTATTCTGAGGTCATCTCACCATTTTACTTTATAACTTTTTTTTATATAATGGTTCCAGGAATCTGAACCTATTCAAATTGAGAAACATATAAGTGTCGTGGTAAAGAGAATTGACTTGTGGGTCATTGTATTTTTGGTTACACTCAGAGTGGAAAGAAATGGGAACATTGGTGGAGTCTTGAAACTAGTTTAAATCAAGTGTTTCGTGTAAAAACGTCATAGCTTATTCTTAACAGATCCAAATTTAGGTGAGACCAATTTTTTTGGTTGGAGTATAGTCTTTAGTGTTCTATATGGCGTTTCAGATCAATTCATCAAATGTTTACAATGCGGGAGCCTGCCTCTACCAGTGCATCTCTCTAGAATGGCAGAATTCAACAAGGTATACCATTTTGCTATAACTCCTTTTTAGAGAGGTTCCAATTAGTGACACTTAGAGGTGCATACAAAACATGTTGAAGAAAATTTTGTATCAGGTTTAGATATTTATACATTCTGAGGTTCAAGTTATGATTACTTCAAGTTAGGGTTGTTGACTAATTAAAAACTAGGCATGTGAGACTAAAGAAAAGTTTGTGATGAAAATGCTAGTCTCTTGTTTAAAGTTAAGGAAGGTTCTACGGGGAATCTTTGATCATATACACGAGGTCTATTCTGAGCTACAAATCATATTTGGATGATGCCAAAATTAATGGGGGCTTTTGGTTGTGGTACGTGGTGAGTACATGGTTGAGACAAGTGATAGTTGATGAGTTGGCTTACATACATGAGGTGTATAGTTGATGATGTTGTGGTACATATTGATGAGTCATAGTTGATGAGTAGCTTCAGAAACATAGTTAATTTTATGCCCCATTATGGATTTGGATGCACTTGTTTATGAGTACCGGGTTGATTCTGAGGTTGAGGTAGGAGTTGATGCATGGTTGATGCATGGTTGGTTATTGGGTACAAGTTTACAACAATATATCCCACAAAGATATTGTGATAGCGGTTCCATCATTCACTTCTACTTGAGGGGTTCTTGAGGCCAGGGCAGGGCAATTAGGGATTTGTAGTAGCCACCTTTCGGTTTAACCGAAAAACATTAGGGTTAGCCTCAGCAGCTAGTTGTAAGTGAGAGGAATTAGGGGAGTTAGGAGCTTCCCTCGGGTTGCTTAACTGAGAAACTTCTAGGAAGTTGGAGCCTCCTTTCAGTTGTAGCCCCTAGAAACAAAGAGAGTTGGTGCTTCCAATGAATATAGTTCTTCAAGACATATAGAAAAAAAAACATTAAGGTGGTTTTTTCTCCTGATTTTGTTTTCCACGTAAAACACTTGTGTCTTGTGTATGTGTATGATTGTTGTTTATTTACTTACTACTGCATTGATGACAATTCTACATTGATATATCAATTCCATCCATCCATTCCATTCCATCCATCCAGTCCATTCCATCCATCCATCCATCCATTCCATCCAGATCCGTCCATCCTCCTTCCATCCATCCTTCCATTCCTTCCTCCGTCTTCCATCCATCCATCCATCCTTCCATTCCATTCCATCCATCCGTCCTTCCATCCTCCATCCTCCGTCCATCCATCCATTTCCATCCATCCATCCATTCCATCCTCCTTCCATCCGTCCATCCATTCCATCCATTCCATCCATTCCATCCATCCGTCCTCCATCCATCCTCCGTCCATCATCCATCCATCGTCCATTCCATTCCGTCCATCCATTCCATTCCATCCATTCCGCCATCCATCCTCCGTCCATTCCATCCATCCATCCTTCCATTCCTTCCATCCATCCATTCCATTCCATCCCGTCCTTTCCATTCCATCCATTCCATCCATCCATTCCTTCCATCCGGTCCTTCATCCATTCCTTCCATCCATTCCATTCCCTCCATCCATCCATCCTCCATCCATGTCCATCCCTCCATTCCATCCATCCATCCTTTCCATTCCATCGTCCATCCGTCCATTCCATCCATTCCTTCCTCCTTCCATCCATTCCATCCGTCCATGTCCTCCTCCACTCCTCCATCCTCCTCCATTCCATTCCATCCTCCTTCCTCCTCCTTTCCTCAGAGTCAGGTATGAGTTGAGTATGTGACACAAAGAACGGTAAGGACATCATTTACAAAACCATACAGGTACTGGAATATCTTTGCCAAGACTTGGAGTTATTTCTACTCCAAAAATGAATGCTTTGAATGCTTATATTATATGTCTTAGATGTACGAGGAAGCACCATAAGAGGGCTGTCTGTCAGGAAATTAGCCAGGATGGAAGAATACGCTGCCATTATTGATGACAAAGGGGAGGATTTATCGGTCTTAGAGGAGGATAGAGGCATGGTTCGGGGGAAAGTTATCGGTATGCAGAGGATAGAGGCATGGATTCTAGGGGGAGCGGTTATGTCCAGTCAGGAGGACAAAGACATAGTTCGGAGGGCATGGTAATCCCCGATTCGGTGTGCATCAGTGTTGTCATCAATGCAAAGGGGGTGTTGATTAAAGGTTGGTTGTCATTGATGACAAGATAATAATGAGTTATGTTTACATCAAAAAATATTGTGTCCAATATTTTTTGATGTAAATGACTCATTATTGTTTGTCATGGTTGATAAGAGTAGAAGGTATGGATGAACTCCAAAGTGGTCCCTTATGGTGAAATCCCTCCGCGGAATACTTTGTGGAGTGAGAGAACCATGATTAATTATGGAATAATGAGATGATGAAGGAAGTGAATTTGTCGGGGGAAAATATCCTGAATGGATAGTTCTTGTCATTTCATTTCGATTGGTATGTGGAGCGTCACGCATAATTCCTCCGCGGTTAGAGAGTTATGGCCATGGAGACCGAGGTTGGGTAATGGACCCAAGTTTGTTTGATGGAGTAGCAATTATGAGAGTTATGATGTATTTTTAGATAATACTATTCTATATGTATAATACATGTCGTACCATTTACGGTGAATATAGAGCGTCCACATAAATCACCTCACGGTTGAGTTATATATACAAAGTTGGAGGACCCTCATATGTCATCTAGAAGAGCCAAAAGGTCAAAATGTAATCAAAGTGGTTTAAAAGAGATTTTAAAGGTAAATAATAAAATTGAAGTGATGAGTGTATTGTTATAATTCGAAGTGAATACAAAATAAATGAATTTCAATAATAAAATTTAATGGAGAAATTAGAGTGGGCCCAACCCTAAAATAGGAAAGTGGGCCAAGTGACCAAGGAGAGATGTTTTTAAAGGAAGCTACTTGGAGTATAGGAAATATTAGGCAGGGTTCTCTCATTTGAATTACACTTGGGCATATTGAATATATAAAAGTGAACAAGGTAACCAAAGTATATCTAAAGCCAGGGAGTCGAGGAGAGAGTGAAGGAAAGAGGCCCGGGGAAATGCAAGGGAAGGATAAATTCTTTTGATGGTGCTTTCTACAAATGGTATATTCTGAGGGCATCTCACCATTTTGCTATAAATTTTTCTATAATGATTCCGATCCTAAAATTTCTATGCAAATTGAGAAAACATATCAAGTATGTGTTAAAATGTTGCTTATTGGGTCTTTGTGGGAGTTACACTCTGTGGAAGGAAATAGGGTTTGTGGCCAGTCCTAAAACTAGTCAAAATCGGTGTTTCAGGGTAAAAGCGTCATAATTTCTTCATAACAAGATCCAAATTCAATAAGACAAAATTTGTTGGTTAAGAGTCACAGGTTGTAGTATTCTTTGTAACAATTTCAGATCAATTCATCAGATAAAACATTTTGTGGGGCACGCTCTACAAAGGTCTCTCTCTAGAATAAAATGAGAATTTAGTAAGATACCATTTTCTATAACTCCTTGCAGGGTTCAAGTGGTGACACTTGGAATAATTGCATAAAACCTGCTGAGACTAACCATTTTAATATAGTTTGGAATCTTTTTAAATTACAGGTTCAAAGTTATAGTTACTTCAAGTTAGAGTTGTTGACTAATCAAAAACTAAGGCACTTGAGACTAAATAAAAGTTTGATAAGAAAATGCTAGTCTCTTGTTTTAAAAGTTAAGGAAGGGTTGCGGGAATGTGATCATATACACATGAGGTCTGTCTGAGCTAAAACCATATACGGATGATATAAGAATTGATGAGACTTTTGATGTTATGGTACATGCTTGAGTACATGGTTGAGACAAGTAGTTGATGAGTTGGCCTTTATTACATAGGGATGTATGGTGATGACGTTGGTACATTTTGATGATTCACTTAGTTGATGAGTAGTTGACACATGATTGGGTATACGCCTTCATGGCCACATGGTTGGATGCACTTGTTTATAGTGCTGTGGAGTTGATTACGGAGTTGAGGAGTCTGTGAGTTGATGCATGGTTCATATTTATTGAGTACAGGTTCACAGTGGTATATCTCATAATGATGATAGTAGTGTGATGGTTCCATCATTCTACTTCACCAGAGTGTGGCAGGCCGGGGCAAGGACATGTGGTTTGTAGCCAGGAAAACATTGGGGGTTGCTTAGCCTCCCTTACAGTTTGTAAGCTAGAGGAATTGTAAGGAGTTAGACTTCCCTCAAGTTGTAACTGAGAAAATGATATAGGGGTTGGAGCCTCCTTCGATTCTGACTAGAAAACAAAAGGAAGTTGGTACTTCCAATATGTAATTCTTCAAGACATATAAGAAAAAAAAAATTCCATTGGTTCTCAGGAGTTGCGGGTTCTTCAAGACATATAAGAAAAAACATTCTGTGGTTTTCTCCCGATTTGGGTTTCCACGTAAAACACTAGTGTACTGTGTATGTGTTTGATTGTTTATTTCTTACTGCTCATTATTGGATAATAATTCTACATTGATATAACATTTGAAGAAAAAAGATTATAATTACGCTATTAATGATTCACCCCCCCTCTTAGTAATCCAACAAGATCACCGTCCCCTTTACAATCTCATTTACACTATTTCCTGACCACCGGGACACCAGGCTATTGGTCTTCTCACTTCAAGCACATACTTCCATCATGAGTCTAATTTGATCTCGATTGTTGATATTCCAATGAGTGGTTAGGATTCTCCCAAGAACTTGGTTCACAATTCTTCACCGACCCACCAGAATACCAGAGTGTCGCTCCACCACGCTTTCACTATGCATTCAATCCATTATGATATCCAATATACAAATATACCAACCAAAATATCAGGACTTCTAGGTCAACGACCCACCGGGCCTGTGGGGATTTAGCATTGCAGTTCTCCTCCAATTTGATATACCATGCTATCGGGAATTGAGATCGCCGGACCACTGAACCACCAATCCTTTGGGGATTTAACACATGCTTTCAAAATTCACTCCAATCTGGTCCTTTGATCAAGTCATTGATCCCTTTGATCGATAGTCAAGATTCAACCATGCATAAGGTTCAAAATTCTTTCACCAAATCACCATCCCATTGGGCCCTCAAGCCTTTAACGTTTCACCTTCAACCTTTCACTCTGGTCAGGTTACATTACCCACTAGTATACAATACCACTAGGGAACCATGACCACCATGTCATTGACCGAACGACCCATTAACACATTCACTCTTATCCGATATTTGATATACTGATATTCAATATACTAACTGGATGATCAAGGCTACTGAGTTATCGAACCAACGAGCCACTAGGGTATCGCCCCACCACGATATCAGTTCACCATGCTTTCACTCCAGTTTGATTACACGATATATAATATCCTAATATGATTGGAGTTTCGATCCTTCACTCTTAACTGTTGATCTCAAATGATCAACGATCAAATCTAATTCTTGTTTATACTTTGTTTCATGACCACTGAGGCACTAGCCCACTTGGAAACTCCTTTTCTCTGTGCATTCACTCCGGTCGAGTATTTGATATCTAGTATACCCAATATTTTGTTTCCCCACCACTTGGGCATTGAGCCCCCCAAAATATTATCCTTAATACAAAGCATTCTTACACTTGCCGATGTTCTGGTATTTGGTATACTAGTCCCACGACTAAAATTCAACACCTTGCAGAGGGTTCCATAACTCACTTGTTCACATTCAAACTATGTAAGAGTGCCTTTACCTTATAAATCCATTGAGAGAAATTTTTCTTATGCATATGGGATAAGTCGACCATGCTATTTACTTCGATTTGTATATGGAAAATTTTGCAAAGTTTGGGCTTGACTACTGAAGTCTTTTCTTGACAAATAAGAGCTCTTTCTTCTATCTGTTGGTCGTTAACCATAGACTTGAGTTCTCCTTCCATGCTTGGGAAACCTGAATTCATTTGGGTTGGATATTCACGCAAATTCATCTCGCCTTTATTCACGACTCAGGGTAAACATATAGAACCCTCATTAAATCATGCTACTTATCAGTTAGTGTACATAGAAAATCATCACCACACAAGGACATTCTCTACTTCCCCTTTCCGTTTCGATTTACAATATGGTCGATTCCTCTATCTGTCTAGTCCAATTCTCTTTGGCCTTTGTAGTATCCCTCTATGTTTGACATCAATGAAAACAATTTTTCAAACACTCCACTTGACTCTACTCCACTCTCTCTCAAGTGAACCAAAGTCCCCACTCCCTTTATGTGTCTGCATGCATCCCCCATATCTTTCTTGGAGAGTGGCAATCCTAACTAACTTTCCATCTCATCCATACCCTTGTCGATGATCATGATTTGGGTTGTTGCAAAATCAATGACAAATATTCTTGAAAGATACTCTGGGATTTGGTCTGCATGTGGTCTCTATTTGATTCCTTGAATGTAGTACAAAATTGGGTTAGCGCACATAATATTCCTTTGAATAGCTCAAATGCTGATCCTTCCTAGCATTGCATAATGTATCTTCATGGGAACACGCACAATATTGATCTATGGTGTGCATGCAAATTATTCAAAACCTTGGGTGCCAACAATATATAT
>SNQJ01S0038533.1:45080-60787 GCA_010110895.2 Picea sitchensis
TTGGATTTTTTGTCCCCGTAGGTTTCGAACCGGTGACTTTAACATCACGGAGTGGCTTAACAACACACTCCGTCACCGACTGTCCTACACCTCGGGGACTTTCCCGTCAAGGTAAAATTATGAAGATGCATCTTTTTAATATTTTAATGGCATTCTATTAATCCCTTATTATACTTGGTAATTACATAAGGTGGGTAATTACATAAAGTTTACTAGTAAATTTTTAAATATTTTTTTTTTATGAAATGCATATCTCACATAAACCCATCAAACACTTTTCCTCATTCCAAAAATGGTACTTAGGGTAAACTAGCTTATTATAATTCTAGAAACCTAATTTAACGGATACTAAGTGAAACCTATAATATTGTAACAAATCCTCCAATTTATAAATAATAATAATCAAGCAAATATAATAAACATAAAAAAAATATTAAAAAAATAAAAATAAAATAAATAAATAGCGTAACTTAACATATACCACTAATTCGTCACGATAATTAAATCATTGAATAACATGAACATTTGCTTGTGCACATTAAAAATTCAATTGTTAAGAAGTTTTTAGAGTTGTTCTATACATAGAATAAAGCTTAAGGACGCAATTGGTAATGGGCCTGACTAAATCCATTCAAGAATGTAAAAGCAAATAAAATTATAACTTTAATAATAATCATAAAATGAAGTTTTAAATTTTAGGCATCTAATTCCAAGTATTGAAAGATATAATTAAGTAATATCTTTGCTTATTAATTATAACATTAATATAATTAAATTCATCATTATTTAATTATAATTTTTTATATAGTAAAATAATTAAATTTTTCTTTTTTCATTTATAAACTATATATATAATTCCAAGTATTGAAAGATATAATTAAGTAATATTTTTGCTTATTAATTATAACATTAATATAATTAAATTCATCATTATTTAATTATAATTTTTTATATAGTAAAATAATTAAATTTTTCTTTTTTCATTTATAAACTATATATAGCCATATGACAAACTCTTCCACTTATCCACTTTAATATTATATTCACGTTTAAGATGGTGAATATGTGTAGTCTTTGAATATGTGAAATACACATCTTTGTGGAAAGACTACACACATTCCTAGAACAAAATTGTGAAATACGCAATGGTAAACGACAGGTGAGTCTTCCAAGATAGATTGGATTAATTTTATTTTTTTAAACAAGTCTACCATCCCACTGTGAAGTAGAGAAAATCTACAATCTATACACCCAAATAGGAGACCATCATGAATTCATTGTAGGTAAAATTTCTAAGTGTCGACTGAATTTATTTAAATATTTCCCAAAATATAAAGAATTCAATGGTAGGAATCTCCAATTATATTTAGTAAAACTAATTCTGGAAATCGCCTTATGCTCTAACTATGGCATGTATTCTGTTATATTATAATAGAGATCATAGTTGTTACATTACAGTTTGAGTGGGTCTAATGGTTAAGAACATGTGTTTCTTTTTAAGAGGTCACAAGTTCAAATTTAGAGGGGGTAGGGTATGTATACCTCCATAGACTTTACCAGTCCACTGTCTAAATTCAACCCTATAAGAATGTTGACTACATGACTAAGATCGCTTCAACCAGAACAATAATATAATTAAAAAAATATAAAAAAAAACATAACAACGTATTGGCTCCTGGCTCCGAATATACCAGGGTAATCCTGCCAAATAGATTAGTAGGCCCTTAAACATTTCCACCACCAGCTCAACTATGGAAACCATCAAATTTTAATGGTCATTCCAGATTTTCTCACAAAAATGCACACAACACTACTAATATATAAGAGAAAATACACATCTCATCTGATTTCAAGAAGATAATTTCATAAGTGAATGAATCCAAACATTTCAGTAAGATGTTCATCTACGATTTAACTACTCAGTAACTATACGTTGTATAAGATAATTTCATCTAATAAACACATAACTAAAAATTCAGTAAGTTCGCATGTAAATTTTTTTGTTTTTATCTGCGACTTACACAACCACTTAATTTGAAAGATGAGTGTCATATGATTTAACTAGAGATAAACACCGTTATTTTGAAATTTCATAGAAACAAGTCGAATCTTTATGACAAATTTAAAATTGAAATTAAATCCTACATTAATATCTCGAAAATAGTCCAAATAAGAGCGCATTACAGAATATAAAACCATTCCTCCATTAGGATTTAATAATCATACAAATTTTGATTTCAAACAAAAACAACTAAACATAACAATACTGTAATCATAAGCTATATTGATATTTGATGCCAATCTTCAACTTGGAAACTTTCACACGTCCACTTTTCTTTTGCCTACTAATCCCAAGACTTCACCGGTCTCTTCCAACCAACACTAGGGGTGGTATTCTTCCTCCTTATCTCCCCGAGCCGCAAAGGGGCCACACACAAAAAATACAAATCTCAACTAGCAAAAGCTTTCCCTCACAAGGAGAGGCTTCCACCTCTTGCACAAGCTCAGAGCCCAACTCCCACAAGTAAACTTAGTCAATAGAAATTTCATCAGCGTTTCAGTCATCCAACAATAGGGTAATTTCCTCTTCCTCACGATTCTTTTTATAAGAAAATTCACTTTGACACTTGTTCTCTCATGCACAATTAGCTAATTTTTAAAAATTAAATTAAATATTATTCACTCCCAACACATGCCACTTCTTCTTCAAGTTGCACATGTTAAATCCACTTTTAATTTAAATAATTAAGCATTTTCCCTTACACTCAATGAGTTCCTAGAATTTCTCCTAGTTGTCCCTTAGTTCCCCGATTTCTCTTTTATTGTGACCCCTAACTAATTTACAATTGGAGTTTGATTAGGACTCTTCTCTTAGTTAGGATTTAGAGATTGATGATCTTAAGTTACTGCTCTATGTTGACAACCCATTCTCTCATGAATATATTTTATTTTAATTAAATTATTTATTTAATTATTTCATGCACACATTGTGCACATGACTAGATTTTTATTCTCATTCTATCTTTACTAGAGTTTAATTATTCTAAAGTTCCCTTTACCCAATTGTAAAAATTTTTTAGGCATAAAATTTAGACCTATGTTTTGTCATGTTCTTTTTTTAAAACAAAATAAACTTATCTAAAATCAAATTCTCTTTTCTATCAATTATAGGTAATTGTTTTACTCTTTAAGGTCTTCTATATTTTTATTAACTCATTAATTTATTTATGCGATGTTCCCTTCAAGACACACCTCCATGCTCCAAGGGTGACACTCACCATTAACTTAGTTTGGAAGTTGTCTAATGCTTTCTTGTTGATCTTGTGTGAAACTAATGGATTACTGAGGAATAAAAAAATCCGCCTTATTGCACACCCCTCATAAATCCTCGTAAGCGACTATCTCAGTCTTCCCTCACGACATTGTGAACCTCTTAATAACAAGGTAATCGTTAACCTTCAGTTCAGGTCATGATGAGAGTTCTAGTGGGCTATGACATGGATGCTTCCACACCTCTCCCTCATCCATATGATATCTGTGTATGACCCCTTTACTCCATATGTGAGTCATATTAGAAAACGTCACCATGCTTGCATCCACTGATAAAGATAACATCAATAACTCATACACATGAAATCCATAACTGAAATCATCATATAACACATTCGTAATAAATCAAGTACTCATAACCAAAGTCAATAGTCCACTCCCTGACTCAATCCAGAGTCTGAGGAAGTCTGTTGATGCTGTCAACATCCTTACCATGTCATGATTCTTGCACACTCAGGAAATCTCATCATAATTTTTGTCAATGCTATATATCAATATTAATAACATATCAAAATTTCCATACTCAATCATAGCATAATTTCATTAACAAAAACAGATAATCATAATGTACCATGTTTAACCAGATCACTTACACACAAATGTCCTAAAAGAATAAACAATGTTATGAAAATGTGATCAGTGGAATTGGTTGTTACAAATATCCATACAAGAAAACAACTCAAGGACTTGACCCCATGATGTCTTTCTTGTAATTCACAACACTCAACTACTCAAGCTAACCCATTAAGATTTTTTTTCATGAAATACATAGCTCACAAAAACCCATTAAAAACTTCCCCTCATTATGAGGATGGTACCTAGAGTAAATCAGATTGTGTAGAAGCTCAATGATTTGACAACACAAGTTTCAAGAATATTACAAAAGTATACTTGTTAATAGATCGACATGATATTTCTAGGAATTGAACATGGGCGGGGAGGATAACATCATACCTCCCAACCACTCAAGTTAGAATCACTTGACATCCTTGACATCCTGAGTATTTACATAAGTTCCACTAAACTACCATAATTATCTTTCTCAAAACTTAAGTAATACTCGAAATTTTACTTCTATATCACTTTGATTCCCTTAATTAATAATAGGGCCTTAATTCCATGCATGTGAATGTTTTTGTTTTGAATTTGATTTAATCGATTAATAAATTTTGGTAAAAGTTTAATAGCCTTCTCCTTGGAATATATATTCCAACCCTATATAATGCCCACAACGGTTAACCCAACGATATCTTTAATATAAAATGTATTTTTTCTTGTTTTATTTTGTGTGTTAAGTTGGATGTGTGTTTTACTATAGGTGTGACGCCTTTTGATACTCACAAGGGTGAATGCTTGTGTGACTTGAATACCACCTTTCGATACTCTTCATCCTACCCTATGGATTTTACCTTCACTTCCAACAATAGCTCACGACAACATGTAATTTGACCATAAATACAATGGTTGGTCATAAGATTAAACATATAGTAGATGTAACCACTAATTAGGCACACAAAACAATGTTAATCTCTTCCAAGACCTTGATTATATACTACAATTGTCGTTTCTAGGATATTTTCACCTCTAGTACCCACTCAATATATTTTTGACACACTGATTGAAAACAAATTGTATCTTTAGTTGATGGTTGTTTCCACATAGGGTACACAAATTACCCTCTTGTATTTTGGCCTTCATATATTATTCTACTGCTAATGCTAATGTTGAGAGAGTTTGTGCATATATTGTAATGCCTCTAACACAATTTCTATTGAGACAATCAAAACATGTGATTGAACAACATGTGATTGACTAACATGTGATTGAATACATGATTTTGACTACATGATTGACTACATGAATATTTTTTTTGTTGTTGGTTTTTTAGTATTTTTTTAGTTTTTTAGTTGATATGTGATCAAGTTTATTTTTCTAGTGGCATTAAAAATAAAGCGAGAAAAGAAAAATAAGAAAAAATGTTAGAAAAATAGGATCATAGATCAATAAAATAAAACAAATGTGAAAATAAAACACAAAATATACACAATAAAATAAAGATATAAATATACATAATTCACCCAGTGTGGACTACATCCACCGAAGAAATTGCGAGGTTCTTCCTTTATTATTATCCAACAAATGAAGGGATATAACCTACAACATACCTGCTATAACTTCTTATTCTTTCTCTCACAATATCCTCTCTCAAAACACAATATTCACTCACATACACATCCGCAATACAGTTCCTTCATAAAAGAGGGTTTCCTTCTAGGGAAAAAAATCCTAACATAACTTCTATTGTTAGATATGCGACCTTATAATGAATGGTCCAGATTGACTATGAAATTACAATATTTTACAAGGAAATTTTCCCAAAAAATTCTCTTCAGGGGCGTTGACCCCAAACCCTTGCCAGGGGGGGCTAAATATTTTCTCTCCCCTCCTTGGACCCCTCTGCTGAGATATTTGACTGGGAAATCCACCCCATTCCCCCTTTTCAGGTAATGAGGTCCCAACATGATTGAAAAAAGACCTATGAATCAAGAAGATAATCAGGATCCACAACCAACAAAAATATATGCCAACAATTTCTAGGAAGTTCCAAGTTCTTAAAGTACATGTGAAAAAGTATCAAGTCCATCAAAATATTCCATAGTGGATCAAATTTTGCATGGATGAATCATGCAAAAGTGAATAATGTGAAAATATTGGCAAAAGGTGAAAGATTAAAAGTTTATAACATAATTATTGTTAAAGTAAATAAAGGGTGAAAATATTTACATTCTTAAGATATATTTTTATGAAGGTAAAATATTATTATCATAATTATATTCCATGGTTCAATTAAAGGGTTATAAAATTAATCCCTTAGTTCAATCATAGAAAAGCGAAGAGTCCAAGTGAAGAAAGAATCCGGATAAAAGATAAGGTCAATCATTATTTTAAATTGAAGTCAATTTTGGTGAAAAATAATATATAAAGAGTTATAAAGTGTGCCAAGTTAAATTTACATTTAAAAATTGAATGCATTACTTAAGTCCTATAGGGTGAAATCAATTTGAAGTTGTGTGAAATATTTTGAAAAAAAATGGTTTTTAATAAAGAGAAGGAAGGAAGATTTTCTAATCTCTGTAGTGTAATTTGGCCCAAATTTGGACTATTAAAACTCAAAGGGACTATTCAAAGAAAGGATATTATCATTGTTGTTCTTATGCATAGTGAGGGAAATTCTATTAACATCAACTTGAAAAACAAGAAATCCAGGGAGACTCGAGTCCCAAGTGAGCCACACACAAATTCAACCATTGAAGAATCACTCATGCACGTTATTCGGCTGGAGCCTATCAAAGGCATAAGTCGAGAAAGATGGGGCATAAGGAGGATGACAAACACCGAAACTGCAGATGTTCGTGAGTCTTCACAACAGCTGAAGMAAGAAAAACTTKCTATTKCTTAGCTATACCAKGAAAATAGAGAGTTGAGACAACAGTTAGTGAAAAARACCGTCGAGGTATYAGCGTCACAAGGCCGTGAGGGAAACAYGACGTGTCTAAAGAGACAACTCAGGGAAGCACATGATATGATCATACAACTGTGCAAAACATAGAGGGTGTCAGAAGAAAGGAATGCGAAACACTTCAGGTTATGTGAACCGACCATGGGGAAAGTCCGCGTGGCTCTAGCCAGYACACAAAAGAAGTTGAAAGGGAAYGTGGTTCTGTAAAGGCAAGTGATGAMCCTGAAAAGTAGAAACTGGTCTCTTAGGAGAAAGCTTCGAGTATCCAAACTACAAACAGGACCAGACGCATGATCGACCAACTCCGTTTTTGTCTCCTCAGACATGGTGCGGAATTGGGCTTTGAAAGATACCCATGCAGAAACCACATGACGCGCAATGATGGAATCTCATCCATTGCAAAGGAGAGGTGTACGCTAGACATGTGATCATTCAAAAAGAGGCATTTTTCCCTAGCTGGGGTCATCATTTTGGAGGCACCTACAACGGTCTACAGTCACCCGCCACATGCACGCACCAACAAATGATCGCACGACAGAGATCAAGGCTGTTACAATGCATGGCAAGAGTTTGACAAAACACTTGATTGCCTAGATGCCCTCTTGAACGAAAGCATCGACAAATCATTTTATAACGACGAGATATTGTTGATGACTAAATCATTGTGGCAAAGATGAGCAGCTATGATGAGGCCAAGTGTAGTCAGTTCTATTTTTAGCAAAAGGCCATTCGAAGAGCCATCTGATAGAGGGTAGTCAAAACCTAGTTTCTATGGATAGTCATTAGAGCATAGGGTAGCCCAAGCGGCACACCCTTTTCTATATATTACATCTTTTCAATGTAAGACAGGTAGGTTGGAAAAACAATGTAGACAATGACTATTGATTGTAGTTTTTTTGATCCGATTGAAACTTAAGGAAAATGTCCCGAAGCTTTGATGAAAATATTCTAACGGTGGCAGTCTGATGTATTGTATTCTTTCTATGCGTATGTTCTTTCTTATTCTCTTTGTATTCATAGCTGTAATTTCTATCTAAATTAGAACGTGATTTCGAATCTAGAATTCACCATGCAATGCTCTAGATTCATGCCATTTAGACAAACTGTGTTTCTTCTAATTCAAATCCGAATTCATCCCCAGCGGTGCTCCGAGTTGATTCATGTGTTTTTTTCTCGCCACACACAATGATTTTTAACTAAAGATCGTTTCTCATTTAGCCTTTATCCTCTCGAGTTCGATCGCTGAGTCATTTGTTTCTATCGTTTTCATTAAATTGACTCCATATCCTAAGGTCTTTCTTTATTTTGCCAATAGAACTAGAAAAATATTGTTTAAAGGTATTAAATCTAGCCCAAAGTTTAAAGTTATATCTTGTACAGAGATGAAGTCTCCAGAGAGAGCCCTCTGTAGGTATGAAAGGCTAGTTTCGAGCCTCAAAGTTGGTTTGTAGGTTTCCTTTGTCATTCATTTTCTCAGCCGAACGAAGTTTAAAGAGAGCTAACATTCTGACGACGTTGTTGGGGATAGAATTGAATAAAGTTTCCCTGGGAGAACGACAAAATATATAGTTTTGACGCCTGAGGGTAACATTGGGGAAAACATCTGTATTGGCTGAAACCTTTACCTTGGAAACTCTAGTGAAAAATACCAATACCGCATAGTAGCGCCATTTAGAAACCCTGGCTCCGAAGACCATTTATACTAGAGCCAATCCTGACCTGAACCCCGTAGAGCCCGTGTATGATCCTGAGATACTTCTACAATGGTAAGGGAGTAGGCACAAGATCTGTTCTACTACCTAGACAAAAATATATCCTTTCCTAAGGACGGGGCTCAAAGCATTGACGACCTTGATTTTGATGCCTTGTTCAAACAAAATTTGTTCAGGTCTAAATCATAAATCAACTTGGAACATATAGTTTTTGATGAGGAGAGGTTTTGATCTGTAATCCCACAAGCTGTGAATCCCGCTCAGAACATCCCCCAAATTCCAAAACCCCCTAGAGAAATGGCTTCCAGATTCTCCCCCCTTGTTCTGCTAGACGAACTGCATGATTTTCCCTAGAACTACAACTAGAGGATCAAACTCTACGATGTTGAAGGAAACGTTTCAGCCCAGAATCACCTAGATTGGTTCAATGATTTCGTTGATCTAGAAGCGGTAGACCATGCATACGTGAAAATGAGTTTATTTGCACAGAGTCTTTTGGGGGAGGTGAGAAAGTTGTTCAAAGCCCTCCCAACAACAAGAATTCAAGACTTCGTCGTCAAGACTTCACCACATTCGAATCATCTTTCATCACTAGATGGGGAGACAAAAATAATCCTTTGTAGCTGCTGACATAGTATAGCAATATTAAGAGAGTGCTGGATGAGACGGTGCAATATTTCTCAACCCGTTTCATGAGGTTTTACAACTCAATTCCTACAAAAGTCCAACCTCCTCTTGGGACTGCGCAACTGCGATACGCCAACTCCTTTGACAGTGATTTCACCTTGCTGTTAAGGGAGAGAAGATTTGCAAATTTAGAAGCTATGATGAATGACACAATCGAAGTAGAAGTAAACCTAATGGCGTCGAGAAAGATAAAAAATAGCTTCAACATAGGCGGGAGGAAACCCCAATGAGATGCACAACCATCGACCTCTCGACCCTCAGAGGACAAGTTTGACTTGATGATGAATACAATGGAGAAATTGATGGAAAGAATGTCCTTGGTAAAAAAACCTGTCGCCAGAGAAGAAAATGATCCCCAACCCAGGAATTGGAACCCTAGAAGAGGTCCAGTCCTGTAGATCAGGAAGAGGGAGCAGAGAGACCATGGTGGCCAACAAATAAGGCCCCCATTCCAAAACAATTACGCGGACAAAGATTTTGATAAAATGTTCGAGGATCAAATGCATTGCTACGACGACAAGGACACACGCATGTTCTTGAAAAAGGGGCAACATGATCAATAAATGAGCAAAAATGATGACATTATGTTGGATACAGATGACATGTTGTCTTGGGAAACAAAGGAATTCAGGAAAGGTTACCACAATTCCATCATGCAATTCCAAAAGAAATACAACCTTAAGAGGAAAAATGTGTCCATGGAGCCTCAATAGAAAAATCCATTAAGAGAGACTCAACAAACGAATCCCATAAAGAAAAATATGGTGGATATCCCTTCCAAAAGCTGACTGAAGCAAGACAACCTAACTAAGGATGCGACGGAAAAGGAAAATTCAAAGGAGGAAGTTCTGAAGAGAGCGCCAGAAACAAGCCCAGAGACATGCGTCAAGGAGGTAGAAAAAGTCTCTCACCCTTTTAACTTTGAGAACGAAATGGCCAAGATTAAAATCTCCATCCCTTTCAATGAACTCATCAAGAAAGGAGAATATCAAGATCATATTATTAAAATGTTAAATATGGGGGGAACTCCCGACACCTTGAACATCCATGATGATCACCCTGCCATTTTGTTTGGTCCGCTTGTAGAGGAGACAAGAGATATTGAGGACATTCCCCTTTTCTATGTTAGTATAAAGGTCCATGACATGACCTTTTATAATGCCATGCTGGATTCGGGCGCATCGCAATATCTCATGCCAAAAGTAATCATGGACGAGTTGGGTTTGGACATCACCAGACCCTATAAGGATCTCTTTTCTTTTGATTCAAGGAAAGTGAAATGTTTGGGTCTGATCAAATATTTGGTCGTGTTGCTGGCCCAAATCCCTTCTAAGAATCTATTTATGGACCTGGTCGTGGCCAATATACCCCCCAAATTTGGAATGCTATTATCTAGGTCATGGGCCGGGAAATTGAAGGGAACTCTCCAAATGAACATGTCGCACACCACCATCCCTGTTTTGATCCAGGATGGACGGTTATACAGGGAAGTACTGCTGAAATACATGGTGAGAAGTAATTCCTAGCCGAATAACCACCCTATCTACTCCGTCGACACTGAGATCGACTCCTCCATATTTTACAATGACCTGAGTTTTGAAGAAGAAGAATCGACAATTGTCATGGTTGTTGATGACAAAGTTGCGCGACGAGCAGCAGAGTGCACAGACCCGAGGAACAGTGTGGAGAATGAGATGTGGAACATGATTTTCGATGGAGCTGTCAACAAGGAAGAGGAAGGGGCCGGCGTATGAATAAAGCCTCCTAAGGTGGGCACAAAACTATGCTCATACAAACTCGCTTTCGACTGCACTAATAATATGGATGAGTACGAGGCACTGATTTTGGGCCTGAGAGTTTTGAAAGAGTTGGGTGCAAAGAGGATAGTGGTACATGGAGACTCTGAGATCGTTATAAACCAAGTGAAAGGCATATATCAATCCAAGCACCCCAGACTGAGAGTGTACAAAAACCTGGTGTTGGACCTCCTCAAAGAATTCTCGGAGTATAATTTGTCGGTGATATCGAGGGGTTAGAATCAGATTGTGGATGCATTGGCCACCTCGGCCTCAGTTTTTAAAATTCCCATTTTTCCAAACATAAGGTATGAGATTGAAGTCAAAAATAGGTTGGCGGTGCCCAATAATATCAAGTATTGGTAGGTGTTTGAGGATGACAAACAAGTGGATATATTTCTCCAAAGGAGCAACGAGCTCGCTAATATGAACATTGATGACGAGTGTTGTTGCAATGAAGATGAAAGTGCATATGCACACAGTGACGATGACCCTTTCTAGAACTAGATAGCCGGACATGACATAGTATAACTTAAGAATAATATCATCCCAAAGGGATTATTTCTGTTGGAAAAGATTTTTAATGAAAACAACGTGGCTAGAAATCCTAAGATCACTGCAAACGACGAGGATGTCGAGTATTGTAATATCGGGACCTAGGATAATCCGAAGATAATAAAATTATTAAAGACTCTCAGTCTAKAGGTCAAACAAGATTACATCAATCTCATAAAGGATTTCCCTGACATTTTCGCTTGGAGTTACGATGACTTGAAAGTTTATGACACCAAAGTGATTCAGCAAGTCATCCCTCTCAAAAAATACCAAAAGACTTTCAAGMAAAAGTTGAGACGGATAAATCCCCTGCTACTGTCGCTAGTCGAAAAGGAGGTAAAGAAACTCTTCGAAGACAAAATTATCATTTCTTTAAGGTTTTCAAAATGGGTTGCAAATCTGGTACTTCTAAGGAAAAAGAGTGGCGAAATAAGGTTGTGCGTCAAATTTCAGAATTTGAACAAAGTATCTCTCAAGGAAAACTACTCGCTCCTGAAGATGGACTATATCCTGCAGAAGGTAGTTGGGTTGCAAAATATGTCTATGATGGATGGTTTTTGAGGTTACAATCAAGTCATGGTACACCCAAATGACTGAGAAAAGACATCTTTCACGACACCATGGGGGACGTTCATGTACACTAAGATGCCCTTCGACCTAATGAATGCTGGATCTACCTTCCAACGGGTGATGGATATATAATTTTCCAAGGAAAAGGAAATTTTTATCATTATCTATGTAGACGACATCACATTGTACTCCGAYTTCGACGAACAACACCTCGGGCATTTGAAGAAATTTTTCCAAAAGTGCATGAAGTTTGACATATCTTTGAATCCAAAAAAATCACATTTCAGAATGCAAGAGGGGAAAATGTTGGGGCACATCATCATGAAAGAAGGTATAAATATAGACCCCAACAGGGTTGAAGGAATCCTGAAAATCATCACTCCACACAACAAGAAAGAGGTGCAGTCTTTCCTGGGAAAGGTGAATTTCTTGAGAAGGTTCATCCTGAACCTGGCAGAAATTATAAAGAATATCACTTGTATGATCAGAAAGGGGAACGAGATAAAATGGAACCCTGACGCCAGAAATTCATTTGAATACATCAAGATAGCGCTGACCAAAGCTCCCGTGTTGGCCAACCCGAATTTCACGAAGGACTTCATCTTGTTCTCGTTCGCCTCAGAGCATACCATTGTTGGCGTATTGTCACAGAAAGACGATCCAAATTTTGAGAAGCCTATAGCCTACTTCGGCAAGATGCTGAGGGATTCCCCACTGAGGTATGACATTATAGAGAAACAAGCGTATGCCTTAGTGAAATCCCTAAAGGAGTTCAAAACTTACATATTACACTCCCACGTTATTGCTTACATGCCCAACAATTGTTTCAAGGATATCCTGACTCAGCCTGACCCTGAGGGAAGAAGAGGTAATTGGATCGTGGACATGCTGGAATATGACCTCAAAATCAAGCCCACAAAGCTGATCAAGGGACAGGGCTTCGCAAAGATGATGGTGCAATCAAACTGCGACGTCCTCAGAATCAAGTTTATTGTTGATCTGTCATAGAATCCTCAAAAGGAAACAATCACACAAGTGTCTCAAAAGTTCATTGATTCACCTTGGTATACATACATCATTTATGTATTGAGGAATCTGCAATCTCCTCCAGGGTTAATTAAGACCAAGGCCAGATTATTAAATCTCAAAGCTACTAAGTTCTGCATACTCACTATATTGGAAATATCCAGGAGGGATATTGTTGAGGTGCATACTAGAAGATGACGCGAAACTTGGCATCAGAGAGTTCCACAAAGGCGATTGCAGGGGACATCACTACTGGAAAACGACTACGCATAAAATTATCAGAGCGGCTTACTATTGGCCCACCATATTTGCAAACGTGTACAAATAAGTTTCCAGTTGCCACGAGTGTCAGATTTTTGATGGAAGGAGAAAGATGCAACCCCTGCCGCTGAAACCAATATCGGTTGAAGTGTCGTTCATGTAATGAGGCCTGTATTTCATAGGAGAGATTCATCCTCCATCCTTGGCACATCACAAGTGGATACTTATGGCCACATATTATTTCACGAAGTGGATCAAAGTGATTCTGACAAAGCAGGCTACTGATATGATCATCATCCAGTTCCTGGAGACCAACATCCTGTCTAGGTTCGGGTGGCCTATCAATATCATCACAGATAACGCGGCCGCATTCAAGTCCAAGAAAATGGAGAAGTTTTGCAAGGGCTACAATATAACCCTAGGACATTCTACAACATATTATCCACAGGGTAATGGGTTGGAAGAATCGTCTAATAAGAGGTTAACCAAGATCATTAAAAGACTCTTGCAGGACAATAAGAAGGCCTGGAATAAGAAACTTATTTACATGTTGTGGACATATAGATTCACTATCAAAAAATCCATCCCCACGTCACCATTCCAAATTGTGTATGGCACGGACGAGATTTTCCCTACCTCACTGGGATTGCCCATCAGGAAGTTGTTGAAAGAGAAAGAGGCCGAGCCAGATCATACACATAGAAGGATAAATCAGTTGATTCACGTGCAACATATGAGGGATTAGGTCTACAACTGATCGAGGCTTCACCAGGAAAGGATGAACAACACTTTCGACAAGCACTCTAAATAAGAGGAATTTTAGGTGGAGAATCTAGTGCTAAAGTGGGACGCGAGAAACGAAGATAAGGGAAAGCCCAAAAAATTTGATCATCTTTGGATGGGTCCATTCAAAATCTGCGCGTATCATGGGAACAACACATATCTGTTAGAAGAAATCGATGGAGAATCCACTGGTTGGGGGCCTCTAAATGACAGGTTCCTCAAACACTATCTGGTGCAATGACGTCCGTTTAAATCTCATTGTCATTTTAAATAGTCATTTTGTTTTTTGTTTTCAAAGAAGGCTTTTCGAGTCAGTATGTCAATAGAAAATTGAAGCCGAGAGTGAAGGCCCTGAGTTTATGTTGAGTCTGGTCGAAACTGTGTCAAGAAGATTTAGGTTGTGTTTTTTTTTGTTTTCTGTTGTTTCAGAGTATGGAAGTCAAATAAGACCCAATGGTTAGGAACCTGCTCTGCTGTTATTTTCCACCTCACTAGGAGGATAGCAATTCCCATTGGAGCCAGTTGTTACCACCACCATTTTTCAGTTAGAGTCGGTCTTAGTCAAGTTAGAGTCTGTGTGTCAAGACGTGTGAGTTTAGGTGCCAAGAAGTGAATGGGTTGAAGTCAGCAAGTGGCCATTTGGCCCTTGGAGTCAGGAAGGGATGTCATAACCAAAACATGTGTAAGGTGTAAAGGTATTTTCCCAAAGAGTCGGGTCCTGGCAGAAGAGAAGGTCTCACGTACCTAAAGTCAAGGCAAGTTGTTAAATAGAAGTCACTTTGGCAGACAAAGTGACCATCATTAGCTCATAATGAAGTCAATAAAATTGAAAAATCCTGATGCTCGTATCACATAATCCTTGTAACTCTTATCAGTTGTACTTTGCACACTCCAAAGTATACCCATCGTGCAAATGTACTGCTAAAATCTTCAAGATCGCTCTGAGTCCTCCAGTTGCCATGAATTTAGTGTCCCCCAACACCTTTCCATCCCTCTCCCACCCGATTATAAATTCAGAGTGATCTACATGCATTTTGTTCACCAGTCAAGTTTACGTGTCTCCTGTAATTCTTCTCACAAGCCCGGGTCAATTGAGATTATCGCCTTTGGCTCACGCAAAATCCACCGTGCGCAAAACCAATACGCGTTGCACCATGATGACATACCATAATATAAGGAAAGGTGCACCAAGTGTAAGGAATTGTAGGCTTGAGCCTCAAAGATTGACGTTAGTCAATGAATATCTAGAGTTCAGGGCATCTTTTGAGCAGGTCAGATGCATGACCTTTTGTAGAAAAATCCAAGGATTCAACACGAAACTAGTGCAACAGTTTGCACTCAGGTTCGACAAGTCCTGTGTGGTAATTGCAGGTGTCATTTTCCAAGTGACAGAGGAAACTCTATCGTCCATGACAGAGATCCCTTCGCCTGATGAAATGTGGTTTAAAGGAATGCCTATGGATGCGT
>SNQJ01S0038534.1:0-13242 GCA_010110895.2 Picea sitchensis
CAACTACAAAACGATGGAAATGTCATTCACAGAGGAGGGTGGACGAAAGGTAGTGCTTCGGGGCATGACAGGGAATGTTGCAAAGGTAGTCACGGCCAAGAGAATGGAAGCCATATTCTGGAGGGATGAAATAGTATATGCAGTCGAATGCAATATTGTGACACGTGTGGATGAACAGGGCAAGGTTCATTACACTCCAGAAATCAAGGAAATCCTTGACAAACACCACAAGGTGTTTGGGCCTATTCCTCTGGGGGTTCCACTGAATAGAGGATTTGAGCACATTATTGAGCTAGAGGAAGGGGCCAAACCAATGATCACCACACCGTACAGACATCCCAAGAAGTACAAAGACGAGATAGAAAAGTCCATCAAGGAACTTTTGGACATGGGACACATCTGGCCCAGCAGTAGTCCTTTTGCTTCTTCAGTAGTGTTGGTGAAGAAGAAGGATGGCACTATGAGGATGTGCATTGACTTTAGGGCCTTGAATAAAAAGACCATCAAAAACAGGTACTGAATACCAAGAATTGATGAATTGTTGGACAAATTGCATGGGACTGTCTACTTCACTAAGATTGACCTTCGTTCTGGCTAT
Organism: Picea sitchensis; assembly: GCA_010110895.2. NCBI lineage: Eukaryota > Viridiplantae > Streptophyta > Pinopsida > Pinales > Pinaceae > Picea > Picea sitchensis. Next base: position 599 of record SNQJ01S0038534.1, read on the forward strand.
CATCAAATCAAGATGAGGGAGGAAGACATCTCAAAAACAACTTTTAGATGTCACTACGGTCATTATGAGTTTCTGGTGATGCCCTTTGGGTTAACCAATGCCCCTGCTACAATCCAATCATGTATGAACCATGTATTCAACAGGCAGCTAAGGAAGCACCTGTTGGTATTCTTTGATGACTTGCTTATCTACAGCAAGACATGGGAGGAGCATCTTAGGCATTTGGACTAGATTTTGTCAATTATGGAAGAACAATCACTATATGCTAAGGAGTCCAAATGTGAGTTTGGAATGACAGAGGTCCTTTATCTAGGACACATTATCGGAGCAAAAGGGCTACAGGTGCATCAGGAGAAAATTAAAGCCATCATGGAATGGCCCACTCCTAAGACACTCACATAATTGAGAGGATTTCTGGGAATGTGCACATATTACAGGAAGTTTGTCAAGGGGTTCTCTCAATTGTGTGCACCTTTGACTGATCTGAATAAGAAGGGGGCATTCAAGTGGGATGAGGAGGCTCAAAAAACGATGGATAAGATGAAGAAGGTGATGAGTACGTGCCCAGTCTTAGCCCTTCCAGATTTTAGTCTTCCATTTACCTTGGAGTGTGATGCATTCGGGGAAGGAATAGGGGCCGTACTGATGCAGAAGAGGCACCCTCTTGCCTACGAGAGCCGGAAACTCCAGGGTCCTGAGCTACTCTACAACATTTATGACAAAGAAATGTTGGCTATCATGCATGCACTAGCCAAATTCCGGCAATACTTGGTAGGTGCTCGGTTTGTTGTCAAGTCAGATCATAAAAGTCTCAAATACTTATTGGAACAAAAGGACTTGAATGAGAGGCAACAAAAATGGGTAAGCAAAATACAGGCCTATGACTTTGACATTGAGTTTGTCAAAGGAAGGAATAACGTGGTGGTTGATGCCTTATCCAGGAGACCATCCATCCTTGCCATAACAGTTGATTGGAAAGACCAACTAGTGATGGAGTATGCAGAGGATCAGTTTGTGTGCCAACTACTTGACGGACAGGTACAAGATGAAGATTTCAAGGTTATTAATGACCTCATCTACTACAAAGACCGAATCTTCTTGGTTTTAGGATCGGCCTTCAAGGCCAAGGTATTGCAGGCATGCCATGACTCACCAATGGCGGGACATCAAGGGATCAACAAGACGTATAGGCATGTGAGAGAAAGATTCTCTTGGAAAGGGCTCAAGGAGGATGTGATTAGGCACGTCAAAGAGTGTATGACATGTCAGGCAAACAAGGACGAGCACACACACCCAACAGGACTTTTGCAACCCTTGCCCATTCCAGGGCACAAATGGGAAAGCATATCCATGGATTTCATCACCGGGCTACCAAAGACGCAAGGGAAGGACTGCATATTTGTAGTGGTGGACAGGGTAACAGAGTTTGCACACTTCTTTGCCATAGCTATCGACTTCAGTGCAACACAGGTGGCCGAACTATTTTTCAGGGAGATTTTCAGGTTGCACGGCCTACCCAAGACCATTGCCAGCGATAGGGATAGCAGGTTTATGAGTACTTTTTGGCAGGAGTTATTCAAGTTGGTTGGTACGGCCTTGACCCCTAGCACTAGTTATCACCCTCAGACAGATGGACAGACAAAGATAGTCAACAAGTGGGTGGAGGGCTATCTCAGAAACTATGTGGCAGGGCAACAAAAGACATGGGTTAGATGGTTGCATTTGGGAGAATATTGCTACAACACCACCCAACATATGTCTATTGGCATGTCACCATTCAGAGCTTTGTATAGCTATGATCCTTTGTCGTTTGTAGAGATTGCATTCGGTGACAGCAGGGCACCGATGGTACAGGATTGGATACAGCAGATCCAAGACATTCTCAGGGAATTAAAGGATCATCTACAGAGGGCACAAAACCAGCAGAAGGTCCAAGCGGACAAGCACAGAGTTGACCGGACTTTTGAGGTTGGTGATTTAGTCTATTTGAGGCTGCAACCATATAAGTAGGCTTCCATTAAAAGAAGCAGAGCGGAGAAACTACAACCACATTTCTTTGGACCCTACAGAGTTAGCAGGAGGATAGGGGTCATAGCTTACGAGCTGGAGCTTCCATAGGGCAGCAGAATTCACAATGTTTTTCATGTCTTGTGCCTTGAGAAAGCCCTCGGTCAACACATCAGGCCTATTGAGGTATTACCCCCCATGGATGAGGAGGGACAACTTGTTTTGATTCTGAAGGAGGTACTAGAAGTCCGAGAGAAGAGGCTCAGAAACTGAAGCATCAAGGAGTACCTGATCGGGTGGAAGGATTTACTCATTGAGGATGCCACTTGGGAGCAGGAACGCGTGGTAAGAGAAGCAGGTTTGGAATTGCTTGAGGACAAGCAATTTCAAGCAGGGGAGACTGTAATGTCCCCCACCTCTTAAAGAGGTGATGAGGAGACTCAGTGGCCTAGGCACCCCCACTAGGTCATAGTCTCACACTGAAGGGGGAAGTCAATGAGGCTAAAGTTATATTTTTAAGTTGACTTAAGAAAGGAAAGGGATTAAGGAGTAAAAGACAACTCAACAGAAGAGTAGAAGATTAACCCTGGGAGTTAACCTAACTCAACAGAGAATTAGAAGGAAAAGTATAAGTAAGAGGTTGGGGTGCACCTATTGTTCATTCTAGTTCTGGATTAGCATTTGATATTGCTCTTGAGCATTCAGTTTGGGGGTTTTGTTGTACAAACCCTTGTGAGCAACTCAGTGGTGAAATATCCACTCACCTTGTTCCACAACTTGGTCTCCGGGATGAAAGACTCCTCCACACCATTCTAGTCTCAACTCATCTCCATCTAGCTCTTCTGAAGGTAGTAGGTCGTACTGTTCTTGTGATTCCAGCAAGGGCGCACCATCATCTAGAAGGAGGTTCGATCCAGCTTATCCAGAGGGCCTGGGGCCATTCCGACACTTGGGTTTTGTTTGCAAGGGCATGATCGTCAGTTTGAGTACTTTTTCGGAGGGTTATCATCATCATATAATTATCTGCAGATTGGGATGTCTTGGAGCCATAGGGGACGTCCTGTGATTCAAAAAAACTCAGGTCTAGAGAGATCTGCTTGAGATTTGACTCTAAAACTTCTCCCATGGGATTCTCATAGCCCGATCTATATTCTTGGAGAGTTTCACGCCATTTGGAGGTGTATTTCTTCAGGGACAAGTGCATTGGGGTTTCAGCTATTTAGGAGGGCGCAACTCCCTTAGGAGATTCAGCAGTTGGAGGGGTTGGACTTGGACGTTGGGCTTGAAACTTCAAGAGGAGGTTCCCACTGCCCTGATCTATCATTGGACCGAGTTTGGGCTCATTTGGAGCATCCTTCCATCAGGGCCGAATTCTTGAGGGTTTCAGTCTTCACTTGGAGCGTGGCACTCTTCAGCTGGAGGGTTTGACATCCAGATCTACTGGGTATTGGTCTTCATTACTTATTTGGCCTTTGGAGGCTTCTTTTGTATTGATAGGAGCATTTTGTAGCAGCTCATATCTATTGTTTGTATGACCATCTGAGGTTCATGCCAGATCGATCATCTATTGTATTGATTATGCATAATAAAGGTCAGATCTTGCTTGTGCTTCTATATCTTGAATGTGTTGGATGAATCTTGTATGCACTTAATAACTCAATAAACACCTGCACATCAATAAATCAGTAGTAGTTAGTGATACCAAGCGAAAAATTTGGCTTGGGATCATTACACATACATCGCTTTGGATTAAGGAGGGGAGTGTTCAAACCTAATCTGCTAGGGTTATGGTATTATTCACTTGTGAAGGAATATGAAACGTCAAGTGAGTGTAACAGTCATTAGAATGTGAGAGACCTCTTGGAATATGAATTCAAAGGTCACATCAATGTATTTACATATGTATCATATTAATGAATAATACACAATTCACATGTATCTCAATTTGTTGCATTCCAACAATTACTATAACTAACTACTTACCAAAACTACTTTTCATTGTGTGCATTTTGCTTCTTTGCAATGGTAAACACAAATCAATCCATGTATAAAGTTGGCACTAAGAAAATGAAACCACTTATAATGAGAGCCACATATTGGCAAGTTTCTTAAGATTGCAAGGGTGAAAAAAGGATTGAATGAAACCACCAATAAATCCTAAATGCATGAACCATAAGCACGTCATAAAAAGAAGAGAAGATAAACCAAGGAATAAGAGAAATGCAAGATAGTACTCATAAGTTAAAGACTCAATCACTATAAATAAATATGATGAAATGCTACACATGAGAGGTGGAGTTATGTATTTATACACAACTCAAATGAAGTGCCCCTTCCAAGAGGAAAGTTTCCCTTCAAGAGGGGTTATGGTGCCACATAACAAGGGCACACACCCCAATAAGGTGATTAGACCAACCTAGTCAAATATATTTTAAAAAATAAATAGATAGGATGTTTGGACATAAATGAGCATATGTGAAGACTACCATCATTTGAACACCTCCCCTCTTGATCTTTGCATGGGGACATTGTTGGCTCTTGGTTTTGACATATTTTGCAGCTATCAGTTACTCTTTTTTACCACCTTTACCTTACCTCTATACTTGGTTGCTATCCTTTTTGGCCATGTTTTCATGTATTCTTAAAGACAAGCATACTAAACACTTTTGACAAGATATAAGAAGTAAATGTTACATGTTTTATTGATTTCCTATGTCTTTGATGGATTGGATAGAATATCTAGAACATATTCGACTAATGATGATTTTCTTAGCTATGCTCATGTACCAGCAATTCACTTTCGGTACCTGAGTTTGGTTGTTAGTATATGTGCATGCGCTAAAATGGAAAACGACCACCTGGGTTTCAAAGATCTATATGCCAACATGATGTGTGTCTCTTGGTTTGTGCCCAAGTCACACATAGAAGCCTCCAACTCGTGGTCAAAGTTTGGGTCAAAATTAGTAGTAGTTTCCAGACAACAACCTTTAGATGTGATTTGTTGGCAGATGAGGGCAAATCGTGGAAATATGAGACATGGGTTTTGTGGAGAACGGTCCCATTTAGAGGATATGAAAGTAGATTTTTGAAATAATGTAGTGTCAAGGAGATATGGGCAAATATCTAATCCAATTTTGCTTGGATTTGTTGTTGCGACCCGTTTCCAAAATGGCTTAATTTGTAAAACCAGATTCGATTTGTAGGTTTGGGTTTGGGGATTCAGTGCCATCCTCCTCCATTGCTCCATTGTATAAATGTGTTGATAAAATTGTATTAAGGGGGATATAATTTGTAAGAGAAATCATATTTATGTGTGAACAGTTGTAATCCCCAACTATCATTGTGCAAAGAATCAAGTGTTGGTGTTTTTGTGCATGTTCATAAGTGTGTAAGTAGATCGAAGTTTCCCGACAGGATTAACCAGATTGGGAAGGGCCCCTCAACCTTGGTAACAAGCCACCTTTGTACATTAGTTTAGTTTACATTTGATTTAGTTTAGTATTTAATTATAATTTGTATTTTATTTTAGTTAGTTTAGTTCGCAATTTTGATTTCGTTATGTGTTGTAGCATTTAGATCCTTTTACCAACAATATACTTGTAGTGTGCTTTACACTTGGATGGATTAGATGTTTGCTCTGCTTATCTTTTAATAGATACGTTCAATTGTTCATTTACAACCTTCAGATTTATTGTATTTCTTTTATGTTGATGTGATTTTATGGACTTTAATTTGTCATAGTTATTTGAATCTTTCAAGAACTGAATCAATCATTGTTATAATTACAGGAACGCCTAGGGTGAAAGAATGTGTTTCGATCCCTTTGTGAGGACAAATCTTAAGAGACTAATAACTGCTTTTATTATCATCTTTTACACTTTGCTTTGAGTTAATGAAGATGTTGAGATGAATGATAAGATCTTGTTTGAGTCATGTTTACACAGAGATAAGATATATGAATGTAATGTGCAACACTGCCGCAAAGACTTGTCATACCTAACATATAAAATATGAATGTAGGTGTAAAGGTGCATCATTATTTTGTGTGCTTGATTTAGTTTGTAGATTTCATTCCTTACCTTTCTAAGCTCATGATTCCAAGATTAGATCAATAACATTTTATAAGAGTTCAACTCTTTAGTTGATTGATTTNTATGAATGTAGGTGTAAAGGTGCATCATTATTTTGTGTGCTTGATTTAGTTTGTAGATTTCATTCCTTACCTTTCTAAGCTCATGATTCCAAGATTAGATCAATAACATTTTATAAGAGTTCAACTCTTTAGTTGATTGATTTGGGTGGTGGTTTGAAGGGTATGCATTTTCATATTTTTTAAATTAATTAGAACTCATTAGTTTGACAAGTTAATCATCTCTCAAATAGCATGAGCACTTAGATCTCAAGTGAAAGATTGCACCACATGCCATTAATGAAACCTAAACTAATGAACTGATCATTGTTCATAGGTTTGATTCCCAATTTTGAGTATTTTGGTTCCCTTGTACATTAAAGTCTTATGTATTCATCGATTAAACAATAGCTCATAAGAAAACATGCATGTGCATAGACTATACATCTTCACATAGTATGCAGTGCCCTTGTTCTTCTTGATATAAATTGGTGAATGCAAGATTAAGGTATCTGAGATTTAATTTTGATTTACTTGGATTGCTCTATGATTTGAATTGAGATCTTTAGTGATAGGTCATTTGATTTCATTTATTGCAACATGAAGTGTGTTTTGACAACATTAGTTGCTAAGATAGGCTAGAATAGGCTATGTTCCTGCATTTCCTATGCTTGCACCTTGAAGTCTATGAACTCTCGGATTGATAGATTTAATGTCAAGGATTTATACATATAAATAACCCACTGACATGAACAAGGATGATAAAGTACAAAAGGAGTGGGTATACCCAACTCAATAGAGATACAATCACAGTTGAAAATAAGAGGGTGGGTATGAGATGGCTCGACTCAAATACAAGGGTGGATGGGCATATGAATACCTAACCATCATCATAGAACTACTCAACCCCTAAGGAAATGCCACCATTGAACTACGCATTATCTGGAGATACACAATATTGATCTAGCCATCTAATAAGGAAGTGATGAAAAGAGGCATAAGTACAAAAGACAAAAGTGAGTGGGCATACACAACTCATTGTAAAGTTATCCATAGTTGAAAGAAGAGAGAGTAGGTTTATGATGACCCAACATAATACAAAAGTGGACCCATTAAGTTGGAAGAATGATCCCACCAAATTGTTCATCTATTAGCGAAAATTGTCACTACCCTGCTAATCTAATAGAGGGTGGGAAGACATATTCCTAGCATGCTACACACCTATTAGGAAGCATTGCAATGAAACGATATGTGACTAGGAAGCATGGACACACCCTTATTGGTTCAGTATTGAAAATAAAAATAATTTTCTTTGAAAGGTAAATGCAAGATTCTATCTACCTTAACCATAAGATAAAATAACAAGAATCCATTCGGTCTTCAAGAGAAAATAGAAAGAATAAAAAATTTCCATGCCCATGTTTGGAATGTCAAGTCATGCTAGGAAGCGCACAATGATGAGAATAAAAGCATCAAAGATTGAAATGAAATGAAAATGGAATGATGCATTTACTAGTTAGAAACATGCAAAGAACCTATTATATTACGATAACATATATTAGACATTTTCACCAAAGAATACAAAAAATATTACCATGAATGATTGCAATTTCATAAATAGAATCATAAGCAAATGGAAGTTGGAAGAAACAAGTACTATATAACATCAACAAAAAGCAATAGATAAGGAGAAAATTTACAGGTAGATGTCAATCGAAACCATAATAGTAAGAATAAATTACCAACCTCCATCTATCCACTAGTTTGTGACATCAATAGTGAATTGAAAGAACTGTGATGCATCCAATACAAAACATGTGCTCTTCAATAAAGTTGCAATGCTACGAACGCGAAGATAATCAAATGGACACTTGAAAATCGTATTGTGTCCACATTTTAATGGAACGATCTTTGACAACTGATTAGGAGGATCTGGAATGCTCATAGATGTCTAGGAAGATTTGGAATGCTCACAGAGGTCCAGAAGGATTCATAAATGCTCAAAATTTGATCATCTCAAATGTTCTTGAAAAGGACATCAATGCGTAGAGCTCCACGATATCTTTCCAATGATGCAAAAATCACCTCAAACAGAGTTCGTATGCAAAAGTTATGGCTGGTCAAAGTTCAAGTCAAACTAGGCAAAAAGTCAAAGGTGACATGTGTCACCACTGAAAGGGTGACATGTGGCATGACCGTACATTTGTACGGTTCTAACATGGTAACACCCCAAGGTTCCATGTGGCACATCGTACGTTTGATTGAGCAAGAGCCTGGGCAATCTGTATGGCACATGTGGACTAGTTGTATGTTGACACATGGCAATGATAGACCAATGAGAGGTTGTCATGTGGCAACCTCCCATTGGCCATTTATGGATAGGGTTTTTTAAAATTTTGTTTGGAGCTCGGAGGATCGAACCCGGGTCTCTCGCCAAAGAACCTAATGAACTCACCAATATACCACGCGTTTGTTTCTTAACCATACATGCGACGACTTATATTTAAGTTTGTTGAAGTGTTTAAATGGGGGTTAAAGGGCCAAGGGCTAAGCCCTTGACCCATGGTTTTATTCAAATACAATGTAACCATAACCCATACCCCGCGGGGGGCATTAAAACTATACGCCAACCCACATACTATTTATATGATATGGTTTATAACAAAACAATGCAACAACAAGTGATCAGTGGGGCTCGAACCCCCAACCTACCGTATAGTATGCCAATGTTTTAATCGTTGCATCATAGGTGACACACATTACGAGATGTCAAACAAATTGTATTTAATTTGATTCTGTGTGTTAGCTTGAAGCTCAGATGGAGGTTAGGGCCCGTGCCCTATTTAATGGGCATGCCGACCGAGACAAGGACACATTTGTAGAGTATGGATAGTCTCGAAGTTTGTGTCGAGGAGGTATCAAGACTTAGGATTGCACCATAATGCATGCCAAGAGGTTCTTGGACGAAAACATATGAATTTATACTCATTTTTCTCAAAATTTGACAAGGAATTCGATGGTGCACTATGTTTCTGAGTTTGAGCAACATGTAAAAAGGTCATTGTAAAATACAAACATTTGAGCATTAATAAAGAGGTCTCTATGGGAAGCGGACCTGGAGACGTAGCCCAAATTGGGTGAGCTCCGTTAACAAACTTGTGTATGTGATTTTGACATTGTTATTCTATTTTGCTCAGTTATATTGCAAGTTGTTTATTATTAAAGTGTATTTGGATACATAAGTTAATTCACATGTATATTGCAAACAGTCAAACAATCATTATTATTTTGAAGATCATGTAGATGTGTATGTGTATTAAGGAATAATTAACATCTAAGGATTTTTCAGATCAACAACCAAAGATGAAAATGTTATTTGTAGCTTGGTATTGCAAACCAAAAGATCATTCTCCAAGTGGCATGATGGATTCTTTGCCATACAAAAAATAAAGGTTGTCATGGAAGAAAATTTGTTGTCCATGGTACATTCAATCAAAAATTTCAAGGAAAGAATATATCTAACAAGAAAAGTTTTATGATTACATATCAACCAAAGCTAACAAAGAATGATGAAGAACGCAACAGGGGGCATGCAAAAATAGTATCCAAAAACATAAGCATTTGGAGCTCACCTTGAGTTGAGTAAGATACTATGACACAAAATAAAATTGAACCATTATTTCATTAGTGTATGGATTCCCCATGATGGATACTTTGCCATACAAAAAATAAAAATTGTCATGGAATAGAATTTGTTGTCCATGGTACATTCAATCAAAATTTTCAAGGAAAGAATATATCTAACAAGAAATTTTTTATGATTACATATCAACCAAAGCTAACAAAGAATGATGAAGAATGCAACAAGGGGCATGCAAAAATAGTATCCAAAAACATAAGTATTTGGAGCTCACCTTGAGTTGAATAAGATATTATGGCACAAAACAAAATTGAACCATTGTTTCATTGGTGCATGGTGAATAAGATATTATGGCACAAAATAAAATTGAACCATTGTTTCATTGGTGCATGGATTCCCCAAAAGATAGAGAAAAATGAATAAGTAGTGTTTTAAACAATACTTGGAAACAATATAATGCAATAGATTTTGAAATAATAGTTATATTGAAACTTTCATAATTTTTTTATGGGAATAGCAAAAAAACACTATTTTTGAAATCGAGTCAAAAGAATAGTAAAATAAAGAAAAACTCATATGCATTTCTTGCTTTTGAAACATTCAAAAGTGGAATATTTAATATGCAACAAAAAAACAATTGTTGATAGACATCTTAGCTTTTCATTAGAGAGATGCAATCATACTTGATTAAATTATAACAAAAAAAAATTGATAAAATTGTTGCTTATTTTCAATGTGTATTATAATAAACTGACAAGCACACAGTTCCATTTATAACTATAGTGGTTTTCCAAAAAATAATAGGGTCATTGTTTCTACTCATTGCTCTATTTATAGGGACATTAAAAGGGGGGGGGAGGGGGGGGGAGGGGATGTTAATGTCTTTTGAAGACAACAACAATATTGTCCATTGAGAATGTGAATGAAACTTGGACTTGAAATTGCCGCAACTCAGACAAATCCACAATACATCTTTTCATCTTGCTCATAAGATATTTCAGTTAACTTTTGGAACATTTCTTGCATAAGTGGCTTGTGCAATGTGCAACTGATATTCGTACTTTATTTATCGATTATGCATTTCAATCTATGATCATAAAAGCATGATGTGTTTCCTTGGAAGTGGGCACAATGTGCTAGGCCATATGATAAAAGAAGGGATGTTGGGACTAGGTGCTTGCAGGTGTTGTAAAATGGTTCAAAGGGGAACAACACAAATTTATTTTCTTTTATCATACCTTCAACTTGTATACACAACTACATTTGGGGTCAATTTTCAATGTTAAATCAATGTTAAAAATGTTGATTTGACATCAAAACATGATTTGAAAGGTGTGAGCAAGATGTCACAGAACAAGTGTCATTTTTTCCACGTTACAACATTGATTAATCGATACAATCCATACCCTTTTATTTAATTTTCATAAACATTGATTAATCAAAGTTAGTAACATCACTTAATAAATATAACACCCAAACCACATTCTTTATTATTATTATTTGTCCTAAACATTGATTATTAGGAGTTATACTAACTTTCAATCGACATATAAAACTCTATTAATCGATGTAACACACAAACCATGCCATCACGTCCTAACATGGTATGTGTAATGCGGTAGGTGCCAAGTCAACATGTGATGACTTGCAACATGCCACATCATCATGTGTTGTTATGTACCAAATACTCAAGACAACATATTGTGTTTATAATATATTAATATATTGCATTTATACTATTGAGTTTATAATATATTGTATTTATATTATTGTGGTTATCTTGCATTGATATTATTGTAGTTATATTGCATTCATATTGTTTATATTGTTAATATATTGTTTATGTTGTTAATATTGTTAACATATAGTGTTGTTGATATAACACATTTGTTCATATTGTTAATAAATTGTGTTTGTTTATCTATTGTTAGTAGATTGTGTATGTGGATTGGTTCAAGAATTATGATAATTGTGATCTTGACATGATGATGATAGTTGTTATCGCACAGTTTGTAGACACAAGAAAGGCTAAGGAGTAGTAGGTCAAACCGGCGAAACAGAAACCTTCCCCACCCAATGTCATAACAATGGGGAGGTTCTTTCTATTTAGGGAGGCTAGGCCCAGGGGGGACGTCCTCGGTAACCTGGGGTTTTGAAAGGGCAAAGGCTAACAACACAAAGACAAAGTTCCCCTTCACAGATTACCGCCATTCAGATAGTCCCGGCTAAACAACCAATAATAGAGTATAACCAAAGAAAAGAAGAGCACATGCTTGAGACAACACAACAAGGAAACTAATATGTGCAATCTTGGTTAATACCTCATATAAATCAGTGACTATCTAATATTCAATATGAGCAATTTGAAAGTAAATGTTGATGAAGTCAATGTTTACAAAATAGCAATGGAATTAATATCACTTCATCAATAATCCTTGAATGATACGACATTCAATATAACAAATAACTTCTTAACTCAATTAATGCCTTTAACTACCATTCAATTACTCAAAAGTCAAAACGTCGTTGCAATAAAGATGAAATATTCAATGATGACGTCAACAACTTAGGGTTAGTAAGTTAGTCTAGGATAGGGTTAGTGTAGTTAGGGTTTCAATTTCAAGAGGTTTGAGAGTGTTTGGATCCAATTCTACTTCAACGCTGGAGGTCCTAGATCAGTGCCTTAGGGTTAATGGAGTCATAGGTGAAGAACGCAAAAGTTGAAGGAGATGAGATTTTGAAGGACTAGAGGGATAAGTTTTGAAGTGTTGCTAAAGAAGGGATCCAAAATCATAACCCTAGGGGAGAGAGGCTCACTCCGGTGTTACTAAAGCAAGGCCTCGTGCTCTCTCCTCCTTCCCGGCAAAT
>SNQJ01S0038534.1:16497-27371 GCA_010110895.2 Picea sitchensis
TACAAAAACCTGCAATACAAGATTGGAGAAAAAGACAAGACGTCCTATTGGGCTAGTGTCCACAAGAAAAGGAAAGTTCCCAGGAAGATTTCATCCAAGCCATGTAAGTGAGGTGATGTGGCTAAAGGATGTCCAGACATGTGGGTGCAGTGAGGGCCAAGGATGCATAATGTTATATGTGGGTGCCTTTGTAGAAGGTGAGTTGTACTTGTCATGGATGCATTTTTTCCAAGCCCGTTCTTGCTTTATTCTTTTATTTGCTTTTTCTTCTTCTTTTTCTTTTTATTCAAGGGCTAACCAGAGGACACTGCCTTGGCACGGTGACCAGAGATGACAGTGTTACCCACAAGTACTTTCACAGAGATGAGAATGTTGGCTTGTGATGAGACTCGCTTTCCCTTAGCCATGCAACCAAAGGTCACTGCCCTGGCGTGGTAACCAGATGGTGGCAATGTCATATTGTTAGGTACCCATGAACCTAATAGGCTGGCTCGTGATGAGACCCTCTATCCTTTGACTAGGCCTTGTTTGTTATTTTCTGGGTCCCTCTTGTTTCTTGCTGAGAGGCTTTTTATTGCCTTCTTGGGGATCCCTGGGTGAAGCATCTTGAGGTTTTATTTCTAGGCTTTTGTCTTTTACCGGCTGCTTTTACCTTCTGGGCCTTTAGCCCCTTTTTCCCACGAGATAAGGTGCAATCCTACAAATAGGTCAACCCAATGCCCGGGCAAGGAGAATGGGATAAATGAGCGGGAGATCAGATGAAACGGTGGTGCTATGATGAGAGTGGACGATGGCTTTTTAGAAATCCCCCCAGTGGCAAACCAAGACCTATGGGCACATGCTTGCTAGGACACCCTGTCAATTTCCCCAAGCATGGTCAAGTGGGCTAATCTAAGATCCAAGCAGTTGTTAGAGATAAAAGGAATCAAATGTATATATTTAAAGGTTTTAATGATCAAAAGTGACACATACCATGATACTTGGATCAGTTACCTCATGGAGCAAGAACCTCTTCCGATACAAGACCAAGCCGATGGTGATGGATGTTGTTGCTAACAAGACAAAGTTGATGGAAGAAGAAAAGGATGGGCCCTCCAGGGCCATGCTCAGGTCAATCCTGGTCTCGGTACTCCATGTCTAGGACATGTGGGCCTCGAGACATGATCTCCCAGTTATCCCTAAAAATCGGGGATAACAATAGTGACAGGGTACCTAAAATAACAAATTGAAAGGATAAAGTACAGTGACAAGAAGATATGCCTTACTTAACATTCCATTTGGGGAAGTATTGTTGTTATGGTGATCAATGTTGAACTAGATGGTAGCCACTCTATCATGTTAGGAGTAGAACTTGAGAAAGATTGTAAACATTGGAAATGATTTGGATTAATAACAGAATGGCAAATTCATTCAATGACATTCACGATAAATGGATTCGATAAGGATACATAATTGCAATTGAGGATATGGATGATGCTAACAACTTACCATAAACTTGGTGATGGGGATGATAATCAAATAATAATTTTAGCAGGAATTATTATCATCTATTGTGATAACATGGGTTTGATTAATAATGACGATATTGAGATCAAAGTAGGGGATGTGTGAGTTGGGAATCCATAAATAAAAGAAGTTCCTTTTATGCTTGGTTACACAATATTGAATTGGCTCCAAGGTCGTAGCTCTATAAAGAGGGGGAGAATTGTAACACTCCATACTGTATGGTGGTGACTATACGAGATTCTAGTTCCAACTATCATTCTGAGATGTATGTACTCAGAATAACAAGGGTAAGAATATCGACCCTTGGTGTGCCGCTAAGCACATGATTTAATTATACCCTTATATTCCTTATTATGAATGTATGACTTCTGATTTTGACTAGACATGGTGCTATTATGATGATTGTAGGAGAAGGGGCTTGGGACTCCTCATTCTCTGGATGGTCCCTTGTTTGATATTTAATCACGGTCGGACACATGGGTGAATTAATGGTTATACACTTGATATCCATGTGATTACTTAATTAATTATGAACATTGGGGTTTCCTTGTTGATGATCTCATTAGCATTGAAAATTCTTAATAATGTGTATGTATCCATGGAAATATTTGATGATGAATTAGCATGACTAGTCCTTAATGATATGGTTAACATTAAATATATACTTATTGTATAACATGCTCATTGACGTGTCAATGTTATGGATATTGATGATAATATTGTATGCTCTTGATGATGGCCAAGTAATCGTGATAACCCTGGATGAGTATTAATATGATCTATCATATTATGATGTGATTCACCATCATATGATGCCTCCTTATGTGGGTGCCTGTTAGAAATATATTCCATTATGACTATGTGGAGATGCCCTATTAGATGTGACTTATGTGGATGCCCCGCTAGAAAGGTATTATGTGATGTGCACATGTGTTAGATACCTAGCTATTGAAGTGAATTCATATTATTATTGATGGTGTATACATGTGTTAAATAACCTACCATAGAGTGGTTTCATATTATGACTGATGATGTGTACATATAATTGGATACCTTGTTAGGATGATTGTAATGATTAGATACCCTGTTATGATTATTGGTATGATTGGATACGTTTCCTAAGATATGGTTTAGGATGTATGCACATGTTAGATGACTTGATATTATGTATACTTGTAATGGGTACCATTTCCATTTAATATGCTTCATAATATGATTTATGATTTATGCTTGGTTAATAAGATACTCCATGCAATGCATTATGGTGATGATGTTTATGTATACATTGGTATCTTGGATGGGCTAACCTACTGCAGGTTGAGATCTTGGAGGAGAGTGGGAAATGCATTGAAGGGAAGCGCTCTTGTCTTGATGGGGATGACTATCATATCCCAGTGCCTAGGAAGCTTGGGAAATAGGAAAAGACTTATGAAAATGACCTCAAAGTTAACTTGGATAAATGGAAAGAAGAGGAAAGAGTTGCATTTCACTTTTTCCTTGTTTTGGACACTTGTAAATTCACCCTCATGCCAAGTTTGTGTGTATATAATATTATAAAATAAGTGGCCTACCCATTGTTGGGATTGGTTGGCTCATGAGGAAATGTTGTGTGGAGTTAAGTAGGATTGATGCAATTGTGTATGAGGATGATGGGTTGGATAGAATTTGTGTTTGTACCAACCAAGTTTGTGTGTATTAGGGGGCTTGGAGTGTACCTACATCATGAAGAGGTAGTAAAGCTCAATGTACTTGACTCCTTGTACTTTTAATTGGGCCTGAATTGTAGGACAACATTGTGGGGTGATTGTGATCACTAGTTGAAGGTCGTAGTAAGATCCTTGTAGAGTAGGATGCCATTTCTAGGTGATTGTGATCACCAGCTGAAGGTGGTAATAGGATCCTTGCAGAGCAGGATGTCACTGTTAGTGGTTGCAATATCCAACTAAAGGTGGTAGTAATATCTTTGCTTGAAGGGGCATCCACTATTGTGTGGTTGCAATCACTAACCAAAGGTGGTAGTAAGACCCATAAAAACCATAATCTGATGGGGTTTGGAGGTGTTGCAAGTCTTAGGGATTCTCCACCATACCTGGGCCAAATTAATAGTAGGCTTGTTGGTTGGATCTTGCTTAGTTGGGTGGGATTTTTGAGATCATTGTGAGTTTTGTGTTTCCTATCCTCATTGAGATTGAGCCTTGATCAGGGTGAAACATCTGTGAAGGTGATTGCATTGGTTTGGTGGAAAATAAACCCTTGGTATGTTTCCCCCTTGTGTTATCGAAGACTAGTTCATGAAATCTTGTTGGAGATTTCCAGTGGGAGATGGAGCACAACTATCTCAGCCTTGGATTCTTGCAAGCGATATGTTAAATGTATTCTATGTTTAAGTATACAATTTGAAAAATGTTGATTGTTTGCTTGGATGGTTTGATTGCATGTTCCTTGTGGACCTTTGGTAGGCCTTATCTAGTTTGGTTGTTGGCTTGTATGCATTGTGTTTGATGCTTTTAGTTCTATTTTTTTTGATGTAATGGTTTTAAAAGAAAAAAAAATATTTCGTAGAGGTGACAACCTTGATGGGTTGTTACATGTTGTGAAGGAGAAAGGGTGCCATGGTGGATTGATGGTTGCATGAGGGCTTGGAGTGCTAAGAAATGAGTAGATTGGATTTGAGTTGAGAGCAATGGGTTGGGCTACGTGAGATTAGAGCCTAGTAGGAGCTTCCTTCACCCTTGTGGTATCATGGTCTAGCTTGGGGGTGGAATCCATGGTTGATTCCTATGGTTGCGTAGAGAATCAATCCATAGCAACCAATTTGGTAGACTTGTCTTCATTTACAAATAAGTGTTCATGCTTGTTTATGTGTGGAATGCTTTGTATTTGCATATGTTAATGAATGAATTTGAAATATGCATGTTATTTCCAATTTGTATGTGCATATGATTTCGAAATTATATTGTTGTTAGAAGTATAATTTATCCTAATAATGGGTTATTGGAGATGGAATTTTTATATGGAGTTCTCCAATGTCCAAGTGAGGAATTTAAGAAAATGGCAGTGTACAAGGAAGCAATCAAGAAAAATTCTTTGGGATCTCTCATTAACTCGGGACTAGTTAAATTCATTCCCAAAGCAGGTGACCCAAAGCTCATCACTAGTTGAAGCCCCATTATGATGTTGAATGATTCCTATAAAATTTTAACTAAATCCTTCACCTTGTAGCCATGATATCTCTTGTGCCATATTGTTAGAACTAAATAGATTGGGTTCATCTATGGGAGGTTCATCTTGGATAACGTGGTGGTAGTCTAGGAAGTGATGTAGTGGACTAGGTTCTTGTTAGAATAACATGTTCATAACATATTTGGATCTTCCCGAGACAATCAATTAACAATTCAAGGTCGAATAGGGAGTCGAGTAAGAGGTCAAGTGATCAAGTAGTCTAATTAAAGGCGGTCTTGACTATGTTGATTGATGCATGGCTCAAAGTAGAAAAGATCAATATTTGGGCATGCCTAAGGTGATTAAAATTGACTATGTCTTCCTTATTCCATGAAGTTAGTTATAATTTGGATCATATATAGATGATCCTATGGATGGATCTAGTTTTTAGTAGGTAATGAATCAAGTTTTGTGTGTTATTCCTTATGTTGAGCTATGCTTACTTGTGCTTCACTGCTATAATGGTGTCTATCAACATCACCTCTTCTTGGAATTCATTGTTCTTCACTTACACAATTCCTTGATTCTCTAAGATGGTATCAAAGCTACTGGTTTCAGATCTAAATTATTGTCTATAAGTCACTTTCAAGGTTCTCGCATGTCTATGAGCTCATATCAAGTCATATATATCTAATAGATTGAATCAATTTTAATTTGTATATTGGATCAGGGTTTGGTATAGTGATTATGAGTTATAAGAAAGAACTTGTGGTTCCAAATAGCCATAACTATGGCATTTGGGAACAAAATATGGAAACTGTATTAAAGAGTAAATATCTTTGGCAGTTTACAAAAATTGTGGCTCTAGACTTTAAGGATGGACATGAGAAATTTATTGTTAATGGGAAGAAGGACAACATTGTCGGAATCATGATGACCTACATTTATCAAGAGATTCCATTTGATACAAGCAAGATTGAGCATCTAAATTTAGTTTGGAAGAAGTTGAAGACCATGCTTGATAAGATCAATGGAAGTTAGGTTATGTAGATGGAGAAGAAATTGTTCTCTCTTAATCCTCTCTCCTTTGAAAGGACTAAAGGCTATTTGTTTCGTATGAAGGAGATTCAATTAAAATTGGGTGAATGTGGAAAGGAATTTCCAAAAAATGATGATAAGCTTATAGATCTAATCTTGATGAATTTGAAGACACTCTATGATGTTTTTTGTTCAACATTCCATGTTAGTTGGGATTCCATAAAAATGGATGGTAAGGATTATATCATTGATTTTTTATGTGGTTTTCTAATTGGGGCACATGTGAACTTGCTTAATGAAGGTAAACTAGAGAATAAGCACATGTCATCTCATGACCAAAGGTCAACATAACTATAGAGAAGGAGGTTGAGGACATAATCAAGAGAAATATCTTGGAGGATACCGTGATAAGGATTGTATCGACCAGACCAACAAGAAGAAGCATGGTGATCAACCATAAACTAAGAAAAGTAAGAAGAAGGAATACTTGTTGATACTATGTAAAGGGATGACATGTTGATAAGATTTGTTGGAAGAAGAGGAAATATCTTGAGGATAAGGTCAACAAGCTTGAAGACAAAGCGTTAACTAGTCAACCAATCGACATGAAACATCGATTTTCAAAAGGAAAGGGAAATAAAATACATGCTTTATTAACACTTCTCAGGCATTACATGTTTTCACTTATAAAAGGTAATGGATAGTTGACTCTAGTTGTACCCATCATATGGCTAAAGATGTTTCTTTCTTTTCTTCATTAAGTAAAGCTACAAAAGAATAAATATTTGTTGTGGATGATTATGCACTTACTATTTAGGATGGTTGTGGTAGGATTGAATGTCAAAATGGTGTGATAAACGATGTGTATCATGTACCAAGTTTGAATGTTAATTTGTCATCTGTACCCCAATTAACCCACACTAGTAAGAAGGTTGAATTTTGGCCCGATAGGTTTGTTGTGAAGGATATTAACAATGACTTTATTGTTGTTGTTGAGGGTATTCTTGACCTTAAATATAGATTGTATAAGTTTTGTGATTTCCTTGAGCAAGATCCAGGACCCACTGCGCTCATAGCTAGGACTGATGATTAGAGGAAAATTTGACATAAGAGATTCATATGTTTGAATTTTTTAACTATGAAATTGATGGTGAAGTTTGATATGGTTAATGGACTACCCAAGGCAATGCCTTTTCATGGTGTATGCAAAGGGTGTGTGCTTGCAGGAAAGCATCATCGGACTACATTTGAGACTGGAAAGCCTCGGAGAAAAAACATCAACTAGAACTTATCCATGATAAACTTTGTATGATGAATAAACCATCATTAGTTGGTGTAACATATGTCTTGACCTTGATTTGTGACTTTCCTAGGTATACTAGGGTATATTTCTTGAAGAATAAGAATCATGTATTTGGAAAGTTCAAGAAATTTAAGTCATTGGCTAAAAAGTAATGTTGTTGACTTGTGAAATGTCTAAGACACTATAATGAGGAGAATATGTGAACAAGGACTTGGAAAACTACTTGTCACAACATGGTATCTCTTAATGGGGAATTGTACCTTACACAACTTAGTAGAATGGTGGTGTTGAAGGAAGAACTAGACCTTGGTCAAAATGGCATGGTGTTTTCTTTGAGCTAAATGTAAATTGACTAGGTTCTGGGCAGAGGTTGTCCACTATTCAAACTACCCTCTAAACATGATTTCTACCAATGATTGTTGGCACCCAAAGTTTTGGGTCTATTTTTACTCGTGCACACAAATGAAAGTTGTGCACGCTCGTCCAATAGTTTTCTAAACACCTAAGTAGATGCGCGGAAGAATTCCATAATGCATGCATCAGACTGGGTTTTGTTGAGTAACATGCCAAGTCTAAAGGCTTTCAAAGGCGCTTCGGTCCAAGTTTTGTCAGTAGCGTCGGAAATCAAGAAGAATCTTGCCGAAAGAATCATCGGGATATCTCTCAGAATGATTACTTCCAACAAACGATGAAGAAGTGGGGTGACCAAAAGATGAGCTAGCCAGGGCAATTCAGATTTCCCTTGATGCAGAGAACCTACACGGAGCCCTGGCAGGTACTAGAAGCATGTGAGGTCGTTGGATCAGACAAGCGAGTGGAATAGAACAGAGAAGGACAACGCTCCTCAACAAAAGAAGATATTAAAGAGAACTCTCATCTCAAAAAGGGGGTTGGTGAATCTGGGAAAAGCATCAATACCAGAGTTCTGAGTTAGTATATGTAAATCCTATGTTGTATGGAGAAGTCTCCTGTGTCTTGTAGTTGTATGAGTCTTAACATTTAGCGCAATGCACATTCTGTTGTATTCCCACTATTTTTGTAGTAATGAGATGAAGTCTTATGCTATGCAACTCAGTGATTTAGCACATTGTGTATCTCTGATTTGATGGAATACACTTAGTAATAAAGATATGGAAATTATGTTCTATTATATTTTTGTGATGAATGAGTAACACTTGCGCATGTATTGCTTTAATTCTTAGTCCTTGTTGGATTATCAAATATGAGTTATGTTGGAAAAAAAGGATCGTGGAACAATAAAATAAAACAAATGCATAAATAAAACACATAAGATACAAAATACAATAAAGACACATATATACGTGGTTCACCGAGTGTGGGCTATGTCCACCAGAGAAATTGCCAGATCCTTCCTTTATTATTATGCAACAAATGAAGGGATACAACCTACAACACACCCGTTGTAACTTCCTCTTCTTTATTTCACAGTCTCCTCTCTCATAATACAATATTCACAATGATACATAGCCGCAATACATTTCCCTCATAAAAGAGGGTTGCCTTCTAGGGAAAAAAAACCCTAACATAACTTCTAGCGTTAGATATGCGACCTTATAATGAACGGTCCAGATTTACTATGAAATTACAACATACATTTACAAGGCAATATTTCCTTCGGGGGCTTCACCCCCAGACCCCACATGAGGGGTAAACCCCCTTTCACTCTCCCGCATGGAGGAGTGTACATTCTTCCGGGATGTAAAGTCTTCATGGGGTATAAACACAGCTGAAAATAAAGACCTCTGAATCAGGAAGATAACCAGGCTCCACAACCAACAAGTTACATGGATGCCATCTGCAATTATGTTAGTTATGTTTGATCCTCCTTCCCTGACACAAGACCTTATGGTCTATGTGATCCTCTATGCATCTCGAGTGAGACCTTCCTCGACCTTGACCAAGGATGGATATACCGGTTCTTAGAGTTTTTTGTTGGACATGCTCTAGATGAACCCTGGGTCTTAAAGACCCTAATGTTACAATGGTTAGTGTTCGCGTACACATGTACTGAAGCAACAACGCTGCATAACTTAGTGCCAACAATGATGTATGCGATATGACCCCTCTTAAGAAATGGAGTGGAAGGAAACCTTTAGTTGGACATCTCATAACATTTGGATGTATGGCTTGGGCTCATATTCCAAATGATAAGAGGAAGACGTGAGATGGAAAAGATCATACTTGTAACATGGTGGGCTACTATGATGAGTTGAAAGCCCACGAGTTATTTAATCCAATCAAAAAAGAAGTTATTTGTAGGGGGTGTGTTGTCTTTGATGAACAAGCTACATGTGTCACCTAATTGAACTCCTCTTGTGGATTGTTAAGAAGTGATCCATTTGAAATTTTGAATAATTTTGGATTGGTTGACTATTACACGACATTGAGTAATGTATCGACTGGCTTGTCCAATTGCAATTGACCCATGTGATATATTTGACTTGCAATCGACCTTCTATAGTATATTAAACTATAAAAAATGTTTTTTTTTTATCATTTAATGATGAATTCTCATAGTGAATTTGATGTAAGAACTCTTTCTACAAGGGACATTTGTCTTCCCCTATGGGTGTTTAAGACAATTGAAGTTACTGGAGTTGATCCAAATAATGTAAATGACTCAAGGAAGACAAGAGGATAGAAACATTTTGGTAGTGTTGCATCCATGTCACATGTGCAATAGGCCTATGATATTGATACATATGTAGATGCATATTGTTGACCTGAATGGGAGAATGATATGGCTAAAGAGTACAATTCATTGATGAAGAATAAAACATGGGACTTAGAAGAATGTGGTGAAATCTTAATGGGTACACAAGACTAAATTTGCATCTAAAGGTGTTGTTGAGGGGAATAAGGCTTGGCTTATAACAAAAAGTTATTCTTAGCAAGAAGGTATCAACTACATTGAAACCTTTGCCCCTATTGCAAAGATGAATTATGTTAGGGTTATTCTTTTACTTAATGTTAGACTTAGATGGGAGGAACTTCAAATGGATCTCAAGAATGTATTCTTACATGGTGATTTCATTGAGGATATTTATATGGAGAAACCCCTAGGTTTTGGGAAGCATGATAGGCTTGTGTGTCAATTGAATAAATCCTTATATCGTTTGAAACAAACCCCTGGAGTGTGGTATGAGAAAATCAATAGGTTCTTTCGCAATTTTGGTTTGAAACATTTTGAATTACATTACAATATTTATGTTTTACATGTGCATGATGACACTTTAATTGTTGCACTATATGTTAATGATTTAGTCATTATTGGAGGTAGTGTTGACTTAATTTTGGATTTGAAGAAATAGTTAACATATACATTTGAAATGACCATCCTCTACCTGTTTCATTTTTTCTTAGGCATCCAAGTCTTGTAAATGGTTGTTCACCTAAACATGTGATGAATCTATTACAAAGGTTTAATATGGAAGCTTCTAAATTGTGTGCTACACCATATCAGTTGGGATTAGATCACAATATTTTTGTTTTACATGTGAATGATGATACTTTAATTGTTGCACCATATGTTAACGATTTAATCATTACTAGAAGTAGCATTGACTTAGTTTTACATTTGAAGAAATAGTTAATAGATACATTTGAAAAGACCATCCTTGATTTGTTGCATTTCATCTTAGGCATCTAATTTTTGTAGATGGATGACAACATCTTTATTTCTGAACCTAAACATGTGATGAATCTATTACAGAGGTTTAAGATGGAAAATTGTGTTAATGTTTATGCCATTATTATAGTTCTTTGCATTTCAATAAGATAAGAGCATAATAAGAACAAGATCACTGAGAAATACACATCCACAAGAGACACAACATTTATCCTG
>SNQJ01S0038534.1:27381-55571 GCA_010110895.2 Picea sitchensis
AATGACAAGATTAATCCATAATGGGGATTTAATCCAATAACAAAATAATAATAAGAATGCTCTTCGCAGTTACATTATTTCAACAAATTGTAAATTGTGTGCTACACCACATCAGTTGAGAGTGACATTGATTAAGGAGTGTGATTCCTCAAAAGTTGATTCTACTCTATTTAGGCAGATTGTTGGTATCCTCATTTATTTGACTTCTAGTGACCTTGATATATCCTTCATTGTAATTGTGCTACTCTCCAGGCTCATGTAGGACTCGAAAGAGAACAACTTGAAGCCACAAAAAATATTATTTACTATATCAAGGGTACATATCAGTTTGGTATAAAGTATTATACTAAGAATTTGAACAAGTAGGTTGGTTATATATACTTGGATTGGGTTGGAGACAAAGATTACAGTAAATCAACTTAAAGCTATGTGTTTCACCTTGGATTTGGACCCATAGTGTGGTCTTTTGAGAAACAAAAGTTTGTTTTCCCATTGACCACATACATTAAAAATAGAGGTGTAGTGAATGATGACATATAAGTTGAATATGGAGGTGCAATTAATGTTCACATAGAGGAAGCATGAATTCACAATTTAATGGGTGAGATCAAGCTTCCTTTTCAAAAATTGACTATAGTATATTGTGATAACTTAAACACAACATAAGTAGTTGAAAACCTTGTTACTCACCATAAAATGAATCAAATGGAGATTCGTGCCCATTATTTGAGACAATTGGTATAGGGGGATGTTGTGTCTTTTGTTTATTGCATGATCAAATTGTTGATATCTTTATGAAATCATTAGCATAAGATAATTATGTGAAAACTCGGGCTATAATTGGGGTTCAAGATGTTGTAATTACAAGGAGGTGTACTAGGATAATTTCATCTCATGAATCTCTAAAGAGTTGTGCTGACAAGGGGGTGTTAGAACAACATGATCATCACATCTCTATATCTTCTTGAGATAGTCAATTGATGATCGAAGGTTGAGTAGGGAGTCAACTGAGAGGTCGATTGGTCAATTGATTGACTAAAGGTGCTTCGAATTAGGTTGACTAGTCTGTAAGTCAAGGTAGAAAAGTTGAAGATCTAGGCATGCCTAAGGTGGTCAAAGGATATATATCTATCATGGAGTATCAAAACAAGTTTTTTGTGTTGTTCCATATGTTGCGTCATGCTCACTTGTGCTTCAATGTTATAATGGTGTCTATTGACACAATCTCTTCTTGTAATTCATTGTTCTTCACTTTTGCAATTCATTGGTTCTCCAATAGTGTTTGGGGCTAAGGGATCAATTTATTAGGCTTGACTTTGAGAAAGCCTATGATAGATATAGTGACCCTTTAGCCTATCCATGTTAGAGGCCTAATTAAGTTTTGTCCAATTTTTTTGTGTAGGGGTGGAAACCCTTTTCATAGATGCTTCAACCTATCTCCTAGTGAATTAAGCCAAATATGAGGAAATTTTGTTGTTTTGGTCAATTGGTAGGGCTACCCTCTACCTTTGGCCCTCTATGTGCCCAAGGTTGAAGCTTTGGGTTATCTCCTTCATCATCACACCTCATGTGATATGATAAATGGTATCCCTCTCTCTAGCCCCAATGGGAGACAAATGCTTAAGGGACATTTTGTCAATGACTCCTTCCTCAT
Source organism: Picea sitchensis (assembly GCA_010110895.2). Classification (NCBI taxonomy): domain Eukaryota; kingdom Viridiplantae; phylum Streptophyta; class Pinopsida; order Pinales; family Pinaceae; genus Picea; species Picea sitchensis. Next base: position 29,036 of record SNQJ01S0038534.1, read on the forward strand.
TATTATCAAAGAGAAAGAGTTTGTGGGCCATAGCATGGATGCATTCACATTTTCAATGAGGCATTAGGGTCCCAACTCCAAATGGAAAAGACTCAATCCTACATTTTGGCTTAAGATGATATTCATGATTGGTTCATAATGCAAGGTTGGTCATGGTTTAAACCAAGGTAAATTTTCTAGTTTCTAGAAATTCCCTTTGCCTACCAAGGATCTCGTAAGGTGCTTTGGGACATTGTGTTGTAGCGCATAGGCAATAAATTTGAAAATTGGATTACTCACCCTCTGTCACTATCAATGATGTGTGTTATTCCTCTTGTTGGATTCCCACTATTGTAGCCTATCAATAGCTATAGAATACGTTGTGATATTTTCTTTGGGTCGACCTATAGGGAAGAAAGGGTTTCCATCAGGTAAATTAGGAGCTTTGTTTTACCCCAAAAGACTATGGGGGATTGGGGATGACTAGGATTTTTTGACAAGCTTAAGCCCTCTGTGCCAAATGGGTTATCTACATAGTGGAGGGCCATGAAAATTTGGAATTTATCCTTCCAAATTACGTCTAGAGAGGGATGTCATTGGGAAAATTTAGTTGGTAAGGGTTGAAATTCCAAGTCTCTATGATAACTTTGACCAAAGTCCAAATAAAAGATACTTTTATGGCATGTTGTCCCCATTTTGTGGATAACTAAGGATATGATGTCTCGAGGTCCTCAGGTTGTAGATATGGAGTGCCGAGAGACTACATGACCAACAATACCCTTTGCACAGATGGAAGACCCACTCACCACCACAGGTGGTCACAGGTTTACAGATGGCATCGACAACACCAGTTGGCTTCCGGAAGGCAGTGGGCCTTGCTTCATGAGGTACAAGTCAATATTATGGTGAGCATCATTTCAATATTTAAGCCATTTGATTATGTTGTATCTTAGATTTCTCTAGATTTCATGATATGTGCTTGGACATTATGCCTTTTTCCCTGCTTCACCTTGGTGGTTGACATTGTGCCCTAGTAAGTGGTCTTCTTTGAGAATGGGTTTTCTTCTGGGAAATCCCTTAATGAGCCATTGTACCGTTCTCGACCATACTTACCATTTTCCATCATTTTCCCCCTATGTTTCCTTATCTATTGGGATTTTAGGATGTATTGAACTAGGAAGGGGTTGTCCCTCATTCTATGGGAAGAAGGGGATAAAGGCCTAGAGGGGTTGGTGTTGGGTAAAAGATAAAAGCCATATATGAACTTTTCAGATGCTTCACCTAGGGATCACCCAAGAAAGCAATAAAACACTCATCTTTGAATAAAAGGGGACCCATAATATAATAAATAAATGCTTGAAAGGTAGATTGAAGGATAGGAGCTCTCACCACGATCCGACCTATCACGTCCATGAATATCTAGTGGTATGACATTGTCATCATCTGGTCACCAAACCAGGGCAGTGACTCTCAGTTGCATGGCTGAGAGAAAGGGGGTCTCATCACAAGCCAACCTTCTCATCTCCATTAGGTGTTTTTGGGTGACATTGCCACCACTTGATCACCACACCAGGGTAGTGACCTTCAATCACTCCTTATGCTATTATTAAAGAAAATATAAACAAAGAAATATAAAAGGAAAATGACGGGCTTGGAAAAAGTGCATTGTGGATGAAGGTACACAAACCCTCTACAAAGGCACCCATGAATGAGAAATTACGACCCCTGGTATGTCATGAGCCCTATGCCCATTGAGTATTGACCCCATCCACCTCATACACCTTACATGGCTTAGAGATGGACCTCTTGGAGGCTCTCCTTGACCTAGGGAAAAATCTACCCAATAAGACACCTCGTCAACCCTCCCATACTTAAGCTTGACAAGTTGCATAGTGTCTTTGAGTTGTTAATTGTTTGATATAGTAATATTTGATGCACTTGATTAGATGGTTTATTTATTTATTAGATCCACTTATCATGATTGTATGAATTGAGATCCTTGGAGGGCGTGTTCGTTTGTCTTTGCAGGACTTAGCTGGTGGACAGTTTTGGGAGAACAAGCCTAGCTTGGGCTTCCATGGGGCTACAAGCCCACATGTTGGATGTCAGGGGCCCACATGCCAGATGAGAGAGAGATGAATTGGACAGCCTTGATGATGACTTGGACGACCTATCCCACCCATTGATTTCCAAACGATATTCCCAGGAGGGGCAAAACGTCCCACTTTTGAGCATGACGTCATGATATTGGGGGCTAGGGCTTGTTGGTGAGGTGCCACTCATTTGCACTTGGACGTTTTGAGGAGAAGAGGGTATTCACCATGATGAGATCACTTAGATGCTTGACACATGGCCTTGGGAGGCCCTTCCATGCTTCTCCAACACCAACGACCTCCTCAAAGTGGAAAAATGTCCCCTAAAGGGGTGATGTCATCCTAGATTAGGGTTTAATTTGCGCGAAAGATGAAATTTTAGGTGAATTGTTTAATATTATTATGTTAAGGGGGGAAGATTAGGGTTGTTGACCCCTAATCTTGTGTTTTACTCCTTATTTTGTGGACAAACTATGTTAGCTAATTTTTGTATAAATAGAGATCATAAGATCTCATTTTGAAACACAACTCTCCCTCTTGTGAGAGGCTTGGTCTAAAATTTTTGGCCTCCTTAGCTCTTTTAGCTCTTGTGCACTTGTGTATGGATATACTTGTGAATGTTTGATGGAAGAAGTGATGCACTAGCCTTGGAAGGTTATTTTCTAGCTCTTGTGGTGGATTGTCTTGGCACTTCTCTTGATCTTGGTATGGTTTTCTACTATTATGCTATCATTTTTTCAAGTTCAAGTATTGTTATGCTAGGATATAGGTGGGAAGTATAAGGGCATGCACCCCCACCATGGTCGTCACCATTCTATTGCTTCATCTCATTGATTAAGGGTTTGCTAATAGAAGTATAAGGGTATACACCCTCTTAGCTTAAACCCTAACTTAGAAAAACTTGCCCTGGGGAGTAAAAGGGCTTACACCCCCAAGGAGGTATCTTATATTAGCTCCTTGTGACTCCATTAACAAAATAGTATAGGCACTAATCATTGATTTGTTGCATTGGAGAAATAAAATATTGCATTGGTAAACGTGATTTTCGGTCATTTTTACTTCTTGCAAAGTGGATTGTTTTCCTTATGCCTTGGGCACCTCACAGCCACTAGGGAGTCCCCATCTAGGGGATAATTATTGCTTCTGATACAAAATTGCATCTTCAGCCATCAGGGCTGCAGAAACCTAACTTACTTGCTTTAATAACTCCCTTATCAACCATTGGTTTTTGCTCAAAGTTTCCACACTTACTCCCCTTGTCCTAGCGCACTTTTTGGAAACGTTTGCGGAGATTTCGGTGGCTGATTTTATTGATGTAATACATTGAATGTTACAGCCTTAAGGATGATATAAGTTTTTGCAGACAAGTGTTTACAACAACCTTATCTTTTATGCTAAGAGTATCGGTTTTTCATCTTGAGTTTAGCTAGTCAATTACTAGTCTTTCTCTTACATTTTCTACTTGATCTTTAGCATTTATTGAGTAACTTATAGTATCTTTTTCTTGCTGATATATACTGTCATCTATTGCTGCAAATTAGGGACAACAATATTAACTTTCTTATCCAACTAACATATACTATTGCAAGGTGTGTTTTCTTGTGTCTTGGGCAGGTACAATCATCCGAAAAAGCACTATACCTGTGGAGCAGGCATTACTCGACTTACAAGAAATCTATCCCTACCCTTCGTTCCAATTATACTTTACCTATAGGGTTTTCATTTCCATCCATCTCCATCTCCATCTCAATCCCCCTAAGGTCACCGAGATCGCCTCCCTAGAGTGACATAGTCACCCTTGAAGTGTGGGACCTACATCGAGGTGACATTGGGTGTAGGATCCCCAAGTTGTAGCACTCGTTCTGTGGTTGGGTCGGGATTTTCCCAACCTAAAAATTGTGCTATAACATGGCCTATAGTATATGGAAATCTCAAGAGAATGCCAAGTATCGATTGAATTGGAAAGGGGATTATTTACAAACATGGGCTTTCGTTCAATGATCACTGCATGTGGTGGTCCCCACTGATATAGTTCGAGGGAAAATATTTAGGCAAGGTGCCATGGTTATTGTCCAAGTGTATATTCAAGAAAATAATTGTCAAAGCAAGGGATTCATTTGATGGTTCCGCTCACTCGTGGAAATACTAGGAGGATATCAACGTTGTGTTTCATTTGGCTTGTGTAGGTAGACCCATCATTGATTTTGTTCAGGAATTAGTCACGGATGACGTCTCCCTTAAATGGGGTGTTCAAGTCACTTGGCCATGGTGGAGAGATTGGGAATGGAATTATTCCAAGGTTTTTAATAAAAATAAGCCTACAAATGGTTACATGGGGCTCAACCATAGACCTGTGATTGAGGCTAAATTGAGTAAATTATGGAGGGTGATATCTAACTAGTTATTTTAGCTTCACTTTGTTTGGAAAAGTTCATTAAACCTAAGAAGGATATCTTTACCTTGTCCTTAATACTCGGTGGCCTACGCTTGGGCCAATGTTTGAAATCCCTGGGATTCCCCAACCCCAAGCGTTCATGTTGTTGGAAATATGAAACTTTTGGTTTTCCCTATTTACCAACTTAGTCTTGGTTTGGGAATATAATATTTGTGGCTAGTGCTTCGTCAGTTCTATCTCTTGGAAAGCTATCATTTTCAAGGAAAATATCCCATGGGAAGTTGAATTCCATGCAACAAAACAACTTGTTAGAATTGATTATTTTTTCTTAATTTGGAAAAAGCAAAATGACATTTTTTTCAAGCAAACTACATGTGATGGTTTCACCTAGGTTATTGGAGCTCTAATATGTGCCAAATTGCACTTGTAGATCAAATAGGAGCAAGCTATGAAAGTGATTTGGAGTTGATCACCTTCGCGTGTTGATGGAGTTTTGGGGCACCACCCCCTGTACAATGAAATAGGTTCCCACATAAGTCTATTCACCTCCTAACTTGGTCCATTTTTATTATTTTGACAACATGCCTAGCCATTGGGTTGGTTTCTAGGTTTGAGAGTGGAATACTTGTCCTAATCAAAGTAGAGAACCCCACAACCAATTGCCTCCTCCTTGCTCTGAAAATGACAAGTACCCTCCCGTGGATTAACAATATCTCTGGAGAAGCACCCAAAGTAGAAAGCAAAGGATGGATGAGAAATTGACCCATAGATTGACAAGATACCTGTCACTAGGTGGGGCTCCACACCCAAAGATTGAGCCCAAGAATCGATACCCTCCACCTCACACTTGAGCCATCACTATTACTTGTATTAAATGTCTATCTTAAATATGACACTCAAGCCACCTACTTTGTTTTGATCGTTGTTAATTTTAACTTTAAATCATATGATTTTTTATAAACTCTTAAAACAAAATTCTTTTAATTTTGATTAGTCTCTAAGACATAGATTGGACTATGCTTATTTTAATTAATTTGCAAAATATTTTTTTAGCTTTATGAAGGGGTTGCTATATGATCCATTTTTTTATAAACTTCACATATCTTTTTTATTAATAAAATAAAATCTCTTTCCATTAAATTATGTTTTGATTTAATGATGTACCTTCACACCACAACAAATTACTAGTTGCTATTATTTATATGATGTTACTATTTGTATCTTAAAATTTTGTCACCTATTAGTTATTTTTTTTCAACCTGAGTGGGCCTAATGGTTAAGAACATGTGTTTCCTCATAAGAGGTTACAAGTTCAAATCCAGAGGGGGGTAGGGTATGTATATCTTCGTAGACTTTACCAGACAATCGTTGGGCGGAGGGGGTCTCATACACCAATTTGGTGTCTCACTTGGCCGTGACCTTAAAAATAGATTATTATTATTATTATATTAACATTATTAAATATCTATTTTGAATAATTATAAGACATTATTTTTTTGTTGTAAGTTAGCAGCTTATATTACCTTAAATGTCTGAAAATATACACAACAACATAAACCAGTCGACCAAGTTTCCAAAAATGGAAACCAACCTATCGCTGATGAATTTTATTGTCTGAATGAAGTGTCTCGACTGACCAACAAACAAGGTGTACTAGGCTAAGAGAAGCAAAACTAGTTGCGTTGTGTGCAATCCAAAACCAAAAAACTATACTAACAATTACATGAGGTATGCAAGTATGCTCAGAGCCCATGGCTTGTGGTAGATGCTTAATTCTCATGAGGAGGAACCTGAACATGTGTGTTGTCCTTAGTTGAAGCTGGAGGCAGGGGAATGGGGATCCCCAACAAAATTGTGTCCTCGATGTTGATAACTGGAGTCGACGACACGTCGTTGAGGCATTCAAATTGAGCTCCCATCCAAGAGAGTCGAAGATGCATTTGATCCAAGTAGAATTTCAAATCCTCCAAGGCTCGACCCATATCAAAGATAAGGTCGAGCAAGTGTGCAGTAGGGGGGACGACAGTAGTGGGCTCCAGGGGTGAACTGTAGAAGTAGGGAATGGGCATCGGTTGGAGAGGGACGCCAGAGGGATGACCATTGTTGGAACAAATGGAGGAGGCACAGATGTGGATCGAACAGTGGATTCTGATTCCTCATCGATGAAGTAGCCCTAAGGGGAGCTCAACACATGATAGGGTGGAGGATTGATCGAGCCTTGGGTGGAGGAAGTGACTGAGCCAAGAACAATGTTGTCGGGAAGGATGCTTTCATGAGGGGTAGGGCCACGACCTCTAGTTAGAGCATTGCGAAGAAAGAGGGCTCTTTCACAGGGCATTGTCAACAAGCAATGCATGGGAAGGATGGAGCAGGGAGGCAGTGGAGGGAGGGGAATGGCGGTGACCCAGGAGAGGAACAAAAGCAATGGAAGGGAACTTGTGAAAAGCTGAGGGGAAATAATGTGCAAAGGTTTGGAATAGAAGCCAAACAACAACAAAAAATGGACCAAAGTGCCATCGTGGTGGGGGAGGCTGAACATAAAGAACTCGACGGGTGGAGAGTCTGAATGTGTTGTGATGAATGCGACAACCTGGATAGTGGAGAAAGTCATCAACATTGTCTCGATGCCCATATGAACGCAAGTGATCTCACGAGTCAGGCTAGTGAGCAGAGTGAATGGGGAGGTGACAACCTTGCATACCAAGCAGGGCGCCTTAACCACGGGTGGTTGGCGCTGCCAAGTGGCTGGCCAACCCAAACCCATCTACCGCCGATAGCTTATGGTGACACCCCATCCGGGTATAATTATAAGACATTATTAATGTGAAAATCTTTGTGAATTATGTTACAACGTTTATTATTTTTTCATAAGTATATGATTTTATTTTTGAAATTAAATTTTGTCTTACAATTTTCATATAGAGATTTTTTCCCATAAGTATATACTTGATTTTTTTAAGTATATGATCGACATTATTTTATGGTAGTTTTTTAAGGAGCGTAGGAGAATTTATACAGAGATTATTTTATATTCATCACTTTGTTAAAAATATGTTATTTAGAAAATAAAATAAAAGTTGTTTTAAAAAAGAAATGAATCAATAATTTTTTTGGATAATTATTAAATTTACAACAAAAATAAAGATTATTTTCCATCTATTTAAAAATAAATAAAAATTATTATGTATAAATATTAAGAATAATTATGCCCATGTCATTTATTTAGGGAAGGTTTTTAACTAAAACTTGGTCATCCTAAACCACTGGATTTGGGATGATCAATTATGATTTACCTCTTTAAAGTTTTAATGTTTATGCAGAAGGCTCAACTATTGTTATCCACGTGTATCTCTCTCTTGCATTGGAATTTCCTTGCCAACATTTGACAATGTTCATTGATGAGCATAGACCACTTGTCCCCTTCATGTGCTCCCTTGACTTTGCAAGTACTCTTGGACTTGAGTATTGTCTAGAAGCACTTTGTAAATAACTCCACAACAATTATCACCAACTTAGCCATTGTTTTAATAATTCCCAATTATTTGTTTTAATTTTTCTATTTTGCACATTGATGATTATGTTTTGACAATCCTCCAAGGTGTTGTCATTTCCCATGCTCTTCAAGACTTGGTAGAAATTGATGGCAAAGACGGAGTTGTAGCAATCAAGGTCAAAGACCTGGAAGACATTTTTAAGGTCTTCCAAGCAAGCAACCTTGTGATTTCCTTTGGTATTCAAATCAATGAAATCCTCCAAGCTGATGAAGCCATACCCATGTGATTTGGCCTCCTTCATCATGAGCCCTCTATCCTAATGCCCAACATGGTAGCCAATGGAGCACATAATGCCATTGAACTTTGAGGACAAGATCTTGTTCTAGTCGTTGTCATTGAATCGCTTGAACACGTCCTCCAACTCCTCCCTATTGTGCAAAGCTCTCACCAATGATTTTGGGACCAATGAGGACTCTGATTTTCTCTTTCTTAGTGAGGGGCTACCATTGCTACCTTTGCCTTTGCCTCTAGTTTTTGTATGAGAGGATCGACTCTATAGATTATTTCTCGTGCCTCCTAACATCGTATTCCTCGACATCCCCAAATCAAAATAATGATAATAGAGGTTGGTCAATGACCACATAGTTTAATGGATTGGTGCGGATACCATTTGGCCAAACATAAACACATAACATAATACTTAAAAGGAATGTGTGGCATTAAAGCAACATTAGGGGGGTGTTACATGACATCTCATCGTACTGAGTATATATACATTGAATAAAGTAACTTGAGTGAGTATATATACATTGAATAACCTTAGTTAAGCAATGGTTTACGTTTGGTCTCGATTGTGTATACATTTTTTCGAGCATTCTTTTTGCCCATTCCCAACCACAACCTTCAATAAAGAGAAAAAGCACTTGAGCAAACCCTAAACCCTTACAAGCATATAATTTCTATAAAATTCGCCATGGATGGAATAATAAAGAGTGATATAGTTGGTCTTGGACTAAAAATTCTCATGACTACTTTGGCATACTATGATTAGGCCACATTGAAAATAGTGAGCACTGCCAATAGTTCTATGGGAAAATGGATGTCGAGCTTTGAAGTAGTTTTCTTGTTTAACAAGTTTAGTCTTTTTTCCGTTGTTAGCTCAAGTATATATGCATGGATTTGGTGAGCACACCACACTCTATTCATAGGAGGATTTTTTGTCCTTTTAAGTTTTTTTTTTTTTTTTTATCAATTTTGATCTATTTTTATTAAATCTGAAGAGGAATCTCAGGTGTAAACATTTCCTCATTATTTTACATTTTATAAAAAGTTTGTAACTTGAACGATTCAATTTGATATATATGGGCATTTGATATATGTGGGATTAAGATAGGTCCAGGCTATTTTTTAATTTAAAATCTTGTTTAAGCCTACACATGTTAAGTAAAAGTGTTACATATGTGACACATATATGTGAGTTGGACCATGTCCTTGTGATTGAACATAACATAGACAAGAATGAAGCGAGCATAACAACAAAGTTGTTTGTTTGTCAAGCCAAGTTCTTGGTGGCTCTCCTTGAAGTACTTACAATGAAATATCACCTCGTAGAAGATATAGGAAATCCCACTTATGTCATCAATGCAAGGAGAGGATTAAAGATTGAATTGTTTTGAAATGGGGAGGATTTTTATATTGTTTGTAGTTGGCCTACAAAGAATTAAAACATAGTCACATGAATTGAGTGCCACAGGAAATGGATGGGGAATTTCCTAGAATCATCCATAGATTGCATAGTTGGAGACCATAACACCTTTCTTGGCTTCATCCATCAACCGGTGGCACCATATTTTCTCCCTTTGCCCCGTCGTCAACACCAATTTTTTTTGTCTTGACTCTCCTTGTGCAATTGGATGCTAGAATGCCAAAGTAGATGGGTCCAATTCGAAGCTCTACACATTCCTCTTTCAAAATACATGGTTGTCTCTTAGTGTCTCCAAGGTGAAGTACACTTCTCCCTGCAAATTGAACATTAAACTCAAAAATATTATGCATAACTTGGTCAAATTGGTTTGTCTTACCTTTTGCATATGAGTAATGTTTGCATAACAATTTTGATGAGAAGTTATTTGCCATTGTGTTTCTCTTTAGCTATTAGGGTTCGTGGAATAACAATTTCTTGACCATGTTGCCTCCCTCCCTGCAGTCTTCTAAGATTAATGCATCCCTTTTCCCCGATTCAACATTAATATTAGGAGCATACTTTTTGTGTTGTTTATTTGGTATCCAACACTCATTGTAACCATTGTAAACCATCTATCTGCTTTCTTTTTAACAAATCATCCTCTTTTTAACACATCATCTTCGTAACATCAAAACCAATATCCATATATCAACACCAACCGTGGGATTGAACTTGTCCATAATAATGTCTAATCATCACATCATATGACCCAAGCTCCCTCATCCATGCAAGCATGCATGCACGTTCTCCTTGGGCAAGACACGATGCAAGCAAGTCCCTCACATACTTTGTTGTTGCAATTTGAACTTGTAGATGAAAAGTGGTAGTGATAGTGTTTTTTAGCCACAAAGAAATGATGCCCTAATATATGGGAATCTTCCACCCATTGTCTAGACAAGGTGGCCAATACATGTTTTATTTATTTATTTATTTGAACATGCCATGTGGATAGTTTGCGCATTCACAAATTGGGAAAATGAGATAAATTTAGAAAAGGACATCCATGTTTAGTGTGTAAGATTAGAATGGATATATAAAATATTTATGTCTATAATGGATGCTCTTATAATCAGTCTTATGTTTTACTCACCCCACCAACCAAGTGATTATAATTTCTTTGTTAAATTGTTTTACGTACCTTTGTAGCTATGCCTTTAGATTGACACATGAGCTAAATAATTTTGAAAATTATTCTAATGTTTTACTTAAGTATTTAGTGGATGCTCAACTCCTATAACTACCTATTTGGATTAGAACTTCCTTTAAACATTTAGTAAATACTCAACTCCCATATACTCCTCCTTTATATTGAGACAAGAAACAAATAATCTTGAAATTAACTCTGGATCAATACACTTGCATTCATTATTCCCAATAGATATAACATATTTAATGAAAGAATTCACTTAATCTACTATGATATGATTTCTCTAGAGTTGTCAACATTGTTATGAACCTAGATAGCACTACCATTGAAGTCTTTATTAGCTCACATTTTCTTTCTACTAGACCAATGGGATGTATGCAATAAATTTAGTGTGGCTTACAAAGCTCTTAAAAGGATATTGCTTCAAATACTTATATGATGAGATTGTATTTCACTAGATATTTTGGATGCATATGGAAAAAAAATAGATGGATGCATATGGAAAAAATAGATAAATTATAAATTATAGTTTAAGGCGCATGGTAGACATGTTATTGACAATATTTTGACTATTTCTATTCAATTTTTTTTAACATATCATCATCTTTGTATGTTTTTGGATGACATTTTTCGATCGATATAATTATATTATATCATTTGATTTTGTTAAAAAAGATGAAAATTATTTCTTAATTTCAATTATTGACTTTGTTACAAGAAATTGATTATTTTTCTCAATTCACTTATTTGATGTATGTTTTTTTCTTCCAAAGGAGTCATAAGACAACCAACACTATACACAACTCTTTGGAGGTGAGTTAAAGTTTTAAAAATGATTTACCACTAAATGATGTTTCCTTTATATATGTTCAACAATGCATTATGAGTTTCACTTTTTTTTTTAAATGTTTTTAATAATATCTATTTTGCAATGTATCTCAACATATTATTATGCTACATGCCACTAACACATAACTATTCAAATAATGCATTTGTTTTGAGTGTTATACCATGATGTTATGGGTACTTGAAAAAGAAATAAAACTTGGCTACATAAAAAGTAATTTGTATCCTTCATTCTTTATTATGAACACTGACTCCTGGGTTTATTTTCAATGTCCATATCAATTGTAATTTGTAAAAAACTATATATCGCATCACTATACTTCTTAAATGTTTGATATCCTTGAGTCTACAAGAATTTGATTTTTTTTTTCTCTTTCAAAATGCACACATTCCTAATCAAGGTATGCTAATTGTGCCAAAGTTGTGTTTTATGGCATAAAAGCCTAATTGACATGCTCGTGAAATTTGTCATCCAAATTAGGTGGTTTCGCAAAAACTTGTTAGACAACTATCCTTTGCCACCTATATTATGTGTTGATCCTCTATACATTGCCCCTTCTTTTGATTCGATATGATCGGATTTTATCCTTATATATGATTTCGGCTTTACAACTCATTTAGAATGTTGTAAATCCATTTTCCACCAAATTCTTTTTTCAATGAACATAGCAAGAGCAATATCAGGGGTGAGAGCCATGTACCTATCCAGTTTCTCAAGAGGAAAAGTCATTTCAATTTATCCAGATCCATGAAATTTTCTCCAGAGGAAAAGCCATGACTTCTTTTATCAGTTGTAGTACTAATGTCAACAAAGAAAATCAATTCTCTCTCACTTGGAGCACTAGTATATTTATTGCTACAACTTCCATTGTGGTTCCTAGTAGTTGCAATTTGTGTTTATGTGAAACATATTCAGTCAAATAACAATCATATAGCATTGAAAACTTTTGTGAGGGCGATTCAAACATCAAATGATTTCTTCCTCGAGGCTTGCAATGGGATGCCTCACCCGTAGGTTTGTGTTTCTCATTTGGGTACTGTTCTTCAAAAGATTCAACGACAACAATTCTTTTGTTTGATTCTTTGTGCTCGTGGATGATATTATAATTGGCTTGGATGGTTTTCCAAGGGGAGTTGTGTATGCAACTTTGCACAAAAGAATAGACAAGAAAACATAAGATCGATATGATCTTAAGGATGTTGAGGTAAAACAATAGAGAGAAAAGTGAGAGTTGATTATACTTGCCAATAGAATACTTTCCAAAGGTTGTAATATTATGTTCAGTTGTAGGGTTTGAACCAGGACTTGTGGTCTAGGGATACAATTCCTTCATTACTCTTAATGAAACATCGAATTTAGCATCTTCAGAATCCATCGAGGACTTACAATATTCCTTACATAACCTTCTTCGATGAGAATATATGTTGCACCATCCACATCTTTGTCCAATGAACAATTGTGTGGATCACAAAAGGAAAACCTACAACATTAATACAAAATCTATAACCTTGATCTCTCTATATATACACAAATAAGACATTAATTTCCCAAACTCAGAGTAAATGAATTGAAATTAGTTGAAAGTCATGCCTTTTCCTCAAAGATTCTTTGTCCGAAATTTATCTTTCTATCTTTGTTTTAGGTGTTTATGACAGACAATATCAACTAATACATAGAGAAAAACACAAACTACACAAACGTACAACACGGATCCAAAAAGAGATTGTGGGTCTCTTTATTTGCTACTCTCTCTCTTAGCCACCCATACAACTACTGACCTCACAATTTGAGTCTACCATATCCCACACTACCAAACCCCTCGAGCAGAATTATTTGATTTAGAAATTTGCATTTTGTGATACTTCGGTTTATGACTTGGGTAGCAATTGTAGAACAACTGAATGTGGCTTGGAAAAAATCATGATAGAGAATTTTCGAGATTCCAATATATTTTCTTCAAATTCTTAGTAGTGGACGTGACAAGTGTAATACTTGTGGAACCATATATTGGCATGACATATTCCTTTATTTGTGCCATGTTTTCCACCATGTTCATTGTTTCCATTTTTTATACACAACAACATTCAATACCATTATCTGAAATCATTTATAAGTAATGGAAACAAGTTTAAAAGCATCGAGTAGTATGAAATTTGTAAAAGGAATTAAATACGAATTTGATTGTATGCAACTATTGTTATCTTTTATCATTTATGAGTAATGAAAATTAATTTTAAAACTCGGTAATGTGAAATTTGTAAAGACGAACTTGATTAAATCTATGAAAGAATGAGCTATAAAATTTGATTTACCAGAACCTGAAACAAATCAAAGAGTCTAGATTCAAAGTTAATTGTACTAATACCATTTTTCAATCAAAAGAGACCTAAATACTCTTTCATCATCTCATCTATGCTCTTGGTTTAGTGATATATGAGCAAATTCGTAAGCCTGGACCTATTTTGGTTGTCCTCGTGTATCACCAATTTTATGTTATTTGAAAACTCCTCGTAGAACATGGCATGGCCCTTTTTGATCTCCACGATCTCATTGAACATCTCAATACATTTCTTCACCAATAGATATCATGGTTGCAACAATAGATATGTTCCCAGTCTCTGGCCCCTTGCAAAGCTATCCTCGTCTTTGAAAAATCGCCTCCACATATCTATTCCACCTAGTGTTTTGCATGCCTTACCCATGTCCTAATTGACATTCTTAATGGTCATTGAAGGACATCACTGCATTTGTATCAACTTCACTCAATATTTGGTAGCACAAATATTTTGTCATTGGTGAACATGGTATTTCATTAACTTTATTTTACATGTGATTTCTTGGTTGCTATGTGATAGGCTTAGTCACATTTAAAACCCACACTCAATATTCCACATGTGATGACATTGTCAGTTGGATGATGACATCTTTAGGAAGAAAAATTCACGAGAGAACGTGTGCAAGGGATGGACATACTGTGAAATGAGCCCATCAAAGTGAATTGAATAGACATATAATAAGTTATAGAAATGAAACACACAATACACAATAGTTTGATAAATTCCCACTAGAACTATATATCAAACATTTTTCCCCCATGGAGGATTTCACATGAGCCCTTTTGTTGAATAAACCATGAGATTTTGGACACTTGCCCTCGTCCATGAGTATGTGGACACCCATCCTCGTCTTTTGGTGCACACAATTTTTTTAATGCATCACAAAGATATGATCCGCATGGTTCTTTCATCTTTTTTCCATTTTGATATGCCCACATGATCTCTCTTGGAAAGATATATACTTAATTTTTTTTTAATTGGATTTTGATCCACTATTAATTGCACTTATGTTTATATATCTACACCTCTAATATATATTAATATGCTTTTGAACACCACTTTTCTTATCACTCTAAAAGAATTCTACAACTCTCCGAGATGCTTTATGGGAATGAATGATGTTTGATCTTCATAACTTATAACACATTTAATTATGTGAAACAACTTTAATCTAAAAATAAGGTTGCGTTAAAAAAAATCATATTCCATATATTCTTTTATATATACAACCATAGCTTTTTCCATGGAAACATTAAACTTTGAAATTTAAAATGCAATAAATATACAAATCCATCAAAGTGCAGAATATCATAATAGGGAAATGATTTAGTTCGGTTTCATTACATCGATAGGTGTGCACCTATTGAAAACTTCCAGATTAATCAGCCTTTGATAAAAAAATATGCAATGTATGGATGAGATTTAATGAAAGGAGAATATTATTCGTTGTCTCCAGGAAATTAAAGGCTAAGATTTAATCCCTTAACCCTCTTTCACCTCAAAATCTGTCGATTAGTCATTAAGGTGCATGATTAGTACAAATTAATATGTATACATGGATTATTCATTAACCAACCCAATTGCCACATATAAGTCACAGTGGAGTCTAGCGTGCTGGCAAGATGGTGTTTTGGATAGTGCTTCAAAGAAGTGGCACCCTACTAGTTAGTTGGGAAGATGTGAGGAATTTGTAACACTTTTTTGTTTGCAACTACCTCCCCATATGTGATGAGCCCCATTATTGTTTATTCCAAAGGATCATCTTTGGCACATTTTTTCCACTATAAAATGACTTAATATTTGCTTATTGACATTATTTAATAGTAATTCATAAGTAATTTGGATGTTGCTTTATGAATGTATGTTGAGGTGGATTTTTGTGTATAATGCACCTTTTTGCTCTAATATTTGTTAAAAGATGTGTATTCCACAAACCAGGTCGAATTGCAGGAGTCAGGGGCGCCAACATCCTGGAAACAAGGGATTTTGTCTCCCTCAAGGAGCTTCCCACCAAAGATCAAGGGAAATTGTCCCTACCTACCTCCAAGAGCGCTCCTTGTGCATTAATGATCACTTTTGATCAACAACAGTCGAATATACAGGTGTAAAAGGTTGATATCCCTTATTTATTGATTCCTCTCCTTGATTTAGGGAAGGGGAGTCAAACTCTCTAGCTATATATATAGACCTCTAGTCTAAGAGAGGGATACATAGAATTTTTGGAGGAAGTATTGTATGGAGATTTTGTGAAGACTTTTGTGGAGAACTCAGGGAAATATTGCTCTTGATGTAATACTGATATTTATGAAATAAAGTCAGTCCATTAAAGTTTCCTTTAGGCTCCTTGTGCTTCTTGGGTAGGGCCCATCCAAGAGGGCTCAAGGACCCTGTTACAGTTTATCTAGTTTTCATGCATGTTAGATAATATTTTATTCTCTTTTGAAGTTTAATATAGCTTTGCATTTTAGGCACCATATCTATTATAATAGTAGAAAACATAAATATTGCAGTGAATACCAGCGAAATAACAGTAAAGAACATAAATATAGCAGTGGAACAACATAATATATGGAACCACAACACCAAAATAATACCTTTATTGATAGGAAACAATGTTCACTTGCCTCTTCGAGGGGACAACCTCCAGTAGAGCAGAGCTCTATTACAATAATTCTCAAGACAAATCCCTCTCATACCTTCTACTCTTATTTATACTAATTCTACCTTCTAAAGAACATTATAGAGAAAGATCTTTCTAGAAGTGGAAGCTTCTATTAGGCCTTCTTACATTGACTTGTTCCTATTTATTAAATAGGCATTATTAACTAGTATAGACCTTTATTACATGGAAATATATTATTCTACCTATATGAGAAGTTAGGGGTTTAGGTCCCTAACATGCCCTCCCCCTTGAAGAATAGCCTTGTCCTCGAGGCTTGAGATGAGGAAATTCCTGGAGAATAGTGGTCGACTCCCAGGTGGCATCTTCTGGAGTTGTATATTTCCACTGCACTAATACCTCCTTGATGGTGCACTGACGAAGACGACGTTCACGCTGGTCCAAGACTGCATGTGGCTGCAACCATATGGAACTTTCAAGATCCAACTCCGAAAGTTTGGTTTGAGTTTGGAACTTAGTTCCAATCACCTTCTTTAAGCATGAGACATGAAAAACAAGATGGATATTAGCATGACTGGGCAGAGCCAACTGATAGGCCACTGGTCCCATGCGCTTGAGAATGGTATAAGGACCATAAAATTTGGGAGCAAGTTTTTGACAGTGTTCAACTTTGAGTGAAGTCTACTTGTAAGGTTGTAAACAAAGAAACACCTGATCTCTTGTAGTAAATTGGCGTTCTGAATGTCCTTGATTTGCTTGTTGTTCCATATGATTCTAAGCCATGACCAAATTATCTTTGAGAGAACAAAGAATGACAGCATCGATTGTAAGAGTTTTGTCAACCTCTTGAACCTTCGAAACCCCTGGTATGTAGGAAAGAAATGACAAGGGATTTTTTTTGTATACTGCTTCAAAAGGAGTCACGCGGGTAGCAATATGGTAAGATGTGTTATACCACCATTAAGCTAGGGGTAACCATTGAGTCCACTAATGTTGTCAGCCAGATGAAAAACACCTCAAATATGTTTCCAAACACTTGTTGACAACTTTAGTTTAGCCATTAGTCTGTGGGTGATAAGCAATATTGAGATGTAATTGTGTGCCCTAGAGCCTTAATAGTTCTTGCCAAAAATTGCCGGTGAAAGTGGGATCTCTGTCAGATACAATAGAATGGGGCATGCCATGAAGCTTTAAAATATGATCCATGAAAATTTGAGCCATTGTGGATGTTGTGAATGGGTGTTGAAGAGCACAAAAATGAGCATATTTGGAAAGGCAATCAACTACCACCACGATGACTGAATTATTTCCAGATTTAGGTAAGCCCACAATGAAATCCATAGAAATGTCCCTCCAAATAGCTAGTGGAAATAGAAGTGGTTGTAGTGTTCCTGGAGCTTTGACAGTTTCCCCCTTGTTGCGTTGACAAACATCACATTCATCCACAAATGTGCAGATGTCTTGTTTCATACCATCCCAGAAAAAGAACATTTAACTCGTTCATAGGTTTTGGTAAACCCGAAATGCCATGTTGTGGGTGAAGCATGAAGCTCAGAAAGCACCATGGATTTAAGTTGTGGTTGGTGGCTTAAGTATAGACGACCTTTGTAGCGAAGCTCTTCATTGTGCCAAGAGTATGTTGGAGAAACTGGAGAATTGTCTTACAATTGTTGGATCAGTCGAGAAGTTTTGGGGTCTTGCAGCCATTCCTGGTGAACAACTTGGAGCCAATCTAGTACAATGAAGGAGAGAGAAAAAATGGATCCTTCTTCTTCGTACTTTTTGGACAGAGCATTGGCCACCACATTTTTTTTCCCTTCTTATAAATGATCTCATAATCATATCCATATAGCTTGGTCATCCATTTTTGTTTCTCCTAGGATGAAATCCTTTGTTCTAGAAAATACTTGAGGCTTTGATGGTCAGTTTTAATTTGGAAGCGTTTCCCTAAGAGATAAAGATGTCATAAACCCATAGCATTCAGAATAGCCAACATTTAATTTCCATAGATTGATTGGACAAGATATCACTTTGAGAGTTGTTTTCTAGTGAAGGCCAAAGGTCTACCCTCTTGCATGAGTACTGCGCTAATGCCTTTCCCGGAGGCATCACATTCGAGGAAAAAAATCTTTGTGAAGTCAAGAAGGGCCAAGACAAGAGTTGTGCACATGGCTTCTTTCAAATGCTTGAAATGATTGATCAATTGCTGGAGTCCAAGTGAAAGCATTCTTTTTTAGGAGAGAAGTAAGAGGCTCTGCAATTTTTCCATATTTCTTAACAAACTTGCAATCATATCCAGTTAAACCTAGAAAACCATGCAAGCTCTTGATAGTTTTTGGGCACAACCAATTCTGCATAGCTTCAATTTTCTTAAGATCCACCCTTACACCATCCTTGCCGACAATATGACCCAAGTACTCCACTTCTGAAGTTCCAAAGGCACATTTAGATTTCTTGATAAAAAGTTGGCGCTGAGACAGTAGAATGAGAACTTGGTCCACATGGGTAAAAAGTTGGTGCTGAGAGAGTAAACTGAGAACTATAGATGAGAATATCATCGAAGAAAACTAGGACAAAATGATGGAGAAAAGGACGGAAAACATGGTTCATGAGACTTTGGAAAGTAGAGGGAGTATTACACAGGCCAAAGGGCATGACCAAGAATTCATAGTGACCCTCATGAGTGCGAATGTAGATCAAGTTTAGTAAAATACTGAGCACCACTTAATTCATCCAAGACATCATCAATGACAGGAATGGGACATTTGTCGTTGATGGTGAGTTTATTGATGGCGCGAAAGTCGGGACACATATGCCAAGTACCTTATTTTTTGAGTACCATGACCACATGTGAAGAATAGGGGCTGGTACTAGGGAAGATAACACCCGCAAGTAGCAATTCTTGAACAATTTTCTCAATTTAACTCTTTTGGGCAAAGGATGACGATAGGGGAGAATATTGGCCAAGGATGAGAGGAATGGAATGATCATGAACACCACGAGAAGGAGGAAGTCCCTGGGGAGTGGAAAAATTAGTTTGGTGTTTGGAGATGATACATTGGAGGTCAGGATGCACCACAGGTGTCTCAATTGCTTGAATAGAATGGAGCTGGGTAATAATGTCAGAATAACCTTTTTTGAGGATCTTTTCCATTCGATGGGAACTAATGATCTCAAGGGATCTTGTTGTGATTCCTTGGAAATTATATTGTTGTCCCGCTTATTGGAATTGCATGGTTAATTCCTTAGAATCCATGAGGATGGGACCAAGAGTGCATAACCATTCCGCACCGAGAACAATATCACAACCACCCATGTCAATAGAAAACATATGAGATTTCAGATGGTACTGCCCAGATTTCAGATGGTACTGCCCAATTTGGAGACGCACATTTTCACAACGCCCCCCACATTTCATGGAACCACCATTGGAAATCATGATTTCAAAGTTGTTGACTGCATGTATATAACAATGGGTTTCTTTGGAAATACGACGATGAATAACATTATGAGTGTTGCCACTGTCAATTAAGATGATGACCTTTCGATTCTTAATGTAGCCAATGAGCTTGAGGGTTTGGGGAGCAAAGAAGCCAGTGAGAGCATTCAATGAAATGATCGGTTCTACTTATGGTTTGTCAGAGGGTGGAGTAATATCAGTTGGCTCAGGTAACTCTGCCACAGGGTGGGGGTCTCGAACTCTTCTTCAAAAACATCCTCATAGATGGTCATATACAACTTTTGTTCCTTACACTTGGATTCATATATCCGATCTCAGAAAATGAATGGGTCTCTCCTCTAGATATTGTTCCAAAGAAGAATGGGAAATAGAGGATATGTGTAGATTACCGAGAGTTAAACAAGGCTACCGGAAAAAAGACCATTTTCCCCTACCCTTTATTGACTAAGTCTTGGATGTCTTAGTTGGAAAATAATATTTTTCATTTCTATATGGATTTAGTGGATACAACCAAATTCAGATCAATCATGAAGATCATGATAAGACCATCTTCACTTGTCCCTGGGGAACATTTGCTTATAGAGTCTTACCTTTTGGCCTATGTAATGCCCTAGCCACTTTCCAAAGAGCAATTCTCATAATCTTTCCATAACTCATTCACGACAAAGTTGACATTTACATGGATGAATTTACCCCTTACAAAAAGTCTTTTGACGAGGCCTTAGACAATTTAGACAAAGTTCTTCAAAGATGTAGAAAAATGAACCTATCCCTAAACAATGAAAATTGTAATATGATGATGAATGAAGGGATTGTTTTAGTACATCATCTGTCCTCCAAAGGGATTGAAGTAGACAAAAACAAAATCAAAATCATCACCCTACTTCCTACACCTTTGAAACCAAAAAACATTAGAAGTTTCCTTGGACATGGAGGATACTATAGAAGGTTTGTCAAGGATTTCAATAAGATAGCATCTCCTCTCTTTACCTTGCTATCCAAAGATGGAGATTATTGTTGGAAC
The DNA here is from genome assembly GCA_010110895.2 of Picea sitchensis. Taxonomy (NCBI): domain Eukaryota; kingdom Viridiplantae; phylum Streptophyta; class Pinopsida; order Pinales; family Pinaceae; genus Picea; species Picea sitchensis. The sequence goes on from SNQJ01S0038534.1 coordinate 50,175, forward strand.
CTAAACTGCCAACAAGATTTTGAGACAATAAAAGAGAAACTCTCCACTACTCTTGTATTACAAGGTCCCAATTGGGCTCTTCCATTTCACATTCACACTAATGCATTAGACAAGGCCTTAGGAGCAGTCTTAGGACAAAATGAAGACAATAAACCCTATGCAATCTATTTCATAAGTAAAAATCTGGCTGGTGCAGAGATCAATTACATTGTTACAAAGAAAGAAATTTTAGGAGTCGTCCATGCTCTCAATAAATTTAGACATTATGTTACAAGGTATAAAGTTTTTGTATATACATATCATGTTGCCATTATATACTTGATGAATAAACCTGGCATCAATGGCAGGATGATTAGATGGCTTTTGTTATTACAACAATTTGATCTAACAATTCTTGATAAGCATGACAAGCAAAATGTAGTTGCAGATTTTTTATCTAGGTTGACTAGCCTTACTGAAGAAGGCATGATTGATGATCGGTTTCCATATGAGTTCCTATTTTCCATATCAACACAAACCCTTTGGTTTGTTGATATAGTAAATTATCTAACAACATGAAAGTTCCCTCAACATTTATCCCGCAGGGAGAGATGAAAGATTGTTCGGAAAAGTTAAGCATACACTTGGGTTGCATGTTATTTGTTCAAACTTTGCCCGGACCAAATTTTGAGGAGATGCATAAGAGAAGATGAGGTGCATGATATCCTACATGCTTGTCATGATGAACCATGTGGAGGTCATTATGCAACCAAAATGACAACTTATAAGATCTTACAGGTTGTATATTATTGGACAACCCTACATACATATGCTATCAATTCACTTCACATTGTGATGAATGCCAAAGAATGGGGAAACCTACAAGGAGGAATGTGATGCCTTTATAGCCCTAAGTATCATTGTAACCATTTTACAAGTGGGGCATGGATTTCATAGGCCCAATTGATCCTCCATTAGGGAAAAAGAAACATATATTGGTATGCACAGACTATCTAACAAAATGGGTTGAAGTAAGGGCCATGAAGGATGCCATAGAATCAAATGTAGCTGCTTTCCTCCAAGAGTGAATATTCTCAAGGTTTGGTTATCCAAGGGATATAGTCACAGATCAAGGCCCTCAGTTTACATCAACACTCATTGAATAAATCATGAAGGAACATAACATCTACCACAAAAAGTCAACACCCTACCATCCTCAAGCAAATGGGAAAGCCGAAATCACAAACCGTGAGCTAGAAAACATCCTCACCAAAACAATGAGCATGAACAAGAAAGATTGGTAAAAAAAGCTCACAGAAGCAACATGAGCATACAACATTACATGGAAAACTACCACATGGATTACTTCTTTTGAATTAGTATATGGTAAGAAATCCATGCTCCCTATTGAATTTGAATATCATACATTGATAACAACAATTGAATTAGACATGAATTTACGATCAACACAAAGAGAAAGATTGAGCCAATTGAATGCCTTAGATGAGTACAAGATACAAGCCCTCTTCAACATTGAAGTAGTGCAACAACAAAGAAAAGACTGTTATGACAAAAAATATTAAGTGCAACAAATTCAAAAAAGGGGATTGGGCTCTGTTATATGAATCAAGGTTTAAAGACTTCAAAGGGAAGTTGATGACTAGGTGGTTAGGACACTACATTATTGAAAAGTGTTATGATAATGGTTCATTTTAGATCAAAACCATTGATGAGGAAGGAATATCCCTACTGGTGAATGGATTCAAACTAAAGACTTACAATAAGCCCCCAACAAAAGAAGAATTCACAACAACAGTGAGGATTTTTTTTTGGATGTGGTTGAAAATAGAAATGCTCTCAATCCATCCCAATAAAGAGATATGAAAAAAATGAGAATAAAAATCTTGGATGAAAACCTTCCAAAGGCATCTAGGACAGATCTGAGGGTGAAAACCTCCAATGGAGGCAGTCTTAGATCTGACAAATAAATGAATATCCTCACCACGAAAACCTCCAAGAGGCTTGATGAGGCACACCATTGGTGAAAACCAGTGATGGCACTTCTGTCTTGGAAAAAAAAAAAGAAAAAAAAAGGGAGAAAAAATATTTTGTTCTAATGTTTTGTTTTGCAGGTACCCAAAACTTCATTGCTGTAGCCATCTGCACAAGAATAAAATCAACAGTCAACAAAAACTCAATAAGGACAATAAACATTCTAAATTTTATTTCATTATTCATACATAACATTTTTCATCATCTCCATATGATTATCCATGTTTTTCATTTCCATCATTCATACAACTTTCCATATCCAACATGTTTTATTCTATCCTTCATTTCATTAAAAACGGTCTACAAGGTTATTCTACAGGATCAACCTAATAAGACCAATTCTAAAAATAATGGAAGACAATCATAGTCAATACCAACATCAACCATTCAAATGATAATATCAGTAATAGAACCACCTTCTCTAACCATTTTTTCCATCAGATATACCCTCAGAAAATAAAAAAATCAATTCTACAGGATACTTTGTATCTTGTAGAGAATATTCAGCTTAGTAGAAATAAATCTACAGGACACTTTGTATCCTGTAGAACGATTGGAGGCCGCAAGATCCCAATGGATTACAGATCTGATCTCGAGGAGGACATCAAGAGAACCTAAAGACACCATCAAGAAGACAAATCACCATTACCATTACTCCAACCACTTGCATGGAGAAAAATTAATGCAAAGGTAAACAAAGATAACACAACTATCTATCCTCTCAACATTTAATTAAGTTTCATAAATATCTATCTATGCTTATTTCATATGGTCAATCATTTATTAAGTTTATATGGTGATAAGAACAAGGATGTTCATGTCTTGTCAACAATGGTGGCCATAATTCTTGCTAAGATTCAAATTGGCATGTAGAGATTAAATGATTTAAGTGGAGGTTCATTGATATGAGTTAGAAAGCACAAATTAAGGAATCATAAAAACATTAAGACAATTGCTATGACAAGACAATAGTCCAATCCAATATTTGGGGGGGCACAACTCGGAGTTAAAGAGAATCAAAGCACCATTTTGAAATTAGAAGGAAGAAGGGGTAATTCAAGCAGAAGACGAGCTCACAGGAGAGGAAGGAAAGAAAAACACTCATAGGAAGCAAATTCGAGGATGTCATAAGAACATAATTGCTACAGGTCATCATGAAACCCTAGAAAAAGGAATAGATCTACAATCTCAACATTGTTTATGTTAGCGTCAGAAGTCACCCCTGGATTGCAGCAGGAGCAGAGCCCGACGCCCATCAGTTTATGTCACAATTTGTTTAATGGGGTGATCAGATGGAGGTTAACTCAAACGATGTGGTCTTAACTCCGAAACTAGGCCAGGCATACATGGGCAAGTGAGGTCTTAGGTAACTTCAGACAGTGAGTTGTAGTAAGAGTGAGTAGGGGGAAGACTTGTATCAGAGAGATGCAAAGGTCTGTCGTAAACATCAGGTTCCTAACAGACTGTGGAAGAAGACATCTAAACGCAATATCTTCCTACGTTCAAACGCAGAAAACCAGAGAAAACAATAATGCTACAATAAATCCTTTATCACAACAGAATTGCCATAATTCGTGCGAATCAGTCGATCACGAACTCTCTTAGTATAAGATGAAAACTTAGATGGAGTAAGAAGACTGTTTGTTATAAAATAAGAAATCTCATATACAGATGCATGACCAGAAAGCTAGAATGTCTGCTAAAACTTTACAATCGGGAGTTGCGCTCTACCATCGATCCTTCCAAAAATGGCGAAAACGCCTACATATACTTTAAAAAAACCACAGCAGCAAAAACAAGATGCCGCATTAAAAACATTGCGTCTGCATGTCTTGTGACAGTCTGCGCATGCAGACTCTGGCCGATTGTGCACCCAAGACTTGGTGTCCCCTCGGCCAAATTCGGACGGCTATTCTTTGTCAGACGCCACCTTAACTGCGCATGGCTCCTGCAAGGGAAGTGGTTGAGCCATTAAGAGTCGAGCTAGCGTGTGCAGACCTCCTTGGCGAGTCGAGGAATCAGCGTGGCTTCCATGAAAAGAACCAGTACAAAGGATCTTCTCGGGTAGACTTTCAGCTGGAACATCCATACTTTGCAATTAATGAGTGAGGCGAGGTTTCAACCACCCTCTCTCTTCTTCATTCATTCTCAGCAGGTATCAGGATTTAGATCACGTCGAATCGGCGTCTGGAGAACACAGTGCCCCCCCTCTGAAACTCAATTCGACGCTTTTAGCCTCCCTTTTGTACAACCCTTTCTACTTTCTCGAGTGACCACGGGCCGTGACCCTACGCCTACCTTCAAAGGTGATTTCGGCGTTTCGGGGTTCGTGGATAGGAAGGAGCAGGTCTTCTCTCTTCAAAATCACGATGGGCGAAATACCGGGAAGGCTTAGCGGTCCCCACGCATCCCCCCGCTGATCTGATGGTTCTGAATTGATTCGGCAATACTGTGGGCCCGGGTCCGAGACGTCTTCGATGCTTCGCACTTCGGGGATGTGAGAGAGTTGTTCCTTATGCTTCGAAGTCACGATGGGCAAAAGGGCGGAGAACCTAATCGCGCGCCACGTGTTCCTCGAGGATGAACGGCTAAGATCACTCTCGGCGCTTTGGGGCCCGTCTTGTCAAATGATAAACATTAGCGCCCCTCCTTTAGGCCTGCTCCTCTATGGCCGGGCGCCACAACCATGGGCCCAATTCTGGGCGCTTTCGTCGTTTCGGGATTCGAGGTTTCGAGAAGTGAAATGACGAGGGGTGCTTACCCCTCGAACTCCCGAATGCCGACGTGACACGGATGTGCGCCGCGCCTCCTTCAGATGAACGGCCCAGATAGTATTCGTTATTATAAAGGGGGCTGCCCCCATTTACAGGCTTGCTTGATATGACCTGGTGCTAAGACCGTGGGCTCGGCTCCAAAGGTGCTTTCGGCGTTTCGTCGATCGACAATTTCAGCTGTAAAGAATGGGAGGCTCCATGTCTCCCGAAACACCAATCCCCGATACGCCGACTGGCCGCCACCTGTCCCAATTGGATCGGACGACCCAGACTTGCCCTGAATTATGCACGCTACCCTTCGTGCTAAATCCCGGGCAACTTGACAGCCCCGAAAACCCGATGACCATCGATTTGCTTTGTTGGTGAATCTCGACTGCTGACAACCAACCTTTCGCCCGCTTGCTTGACTCGTAACTGGAAAAGGGATTCTCCCATGCTACGCTCGGGCACTTCTCCTGCGACTTGCAGACTTGAATACTCTTGTGCCCCGGACAAGAAATGTTACTAACATTAGGCTCCATGGGGGATAGAGTCGTCCCTGTGATGCTCTAAGGACTCATTTTGCAGTTTCAGTGCCTTGCTATTGGGCTAT
>SNQJ01S0038534.1:64446-99571 GCA_010110895.2 Picea sitchensis
CAGTCCCCCTTCACTCATTCATCATGGTCGGTCTGCACCTGGCAGTGTTTACAATTTTATTAAATGTTTTTGCATATATACAAGTACAAAATTAGGCCCTTGGCCTCCAACCCTTAGGCTCTCTGGCCTAACAATCACATAAGCCCACCAGCTTATACAAACTTGGCTCACCAGCAGATAACACATATTTACAATTCATTTCATACATCAGATTTACAACTGGGCTCGGCCTTGGGGACATTACAACATGTGTCACCACTGAAAGGGTGACATGTGGCATGACCGTACATTTGTACGGTTCTGACATGGTAACACCCCAAGGTTCCATGTGGCACATCGTACGTTTGATTGAGCAAGAGCCTGGGCAATCTGTATGGCACAGGTGGACTAGTTGTATGCTGACACATGGCAATGATAGACCAATGAGAGGTTGTCATGTGGCAACCTCCCATTGGCCATTTATGGATAGGGTTTTTTTAAATTTTGTTTGGAGCTCGGAGGATCAAACCCGGGTCTCTCGCCAAAGAACCTAATGAACTCACCAATATACCACGCGTTTTTTTCTTAACCATACATGCGACGACTTATATTTAAGTTTGTTGAAGTGTTTAAATGGGGGGGAAAGGGCCAAGACTTAGGATTGTACCATAATGTGTGCCAAGAGGTTCTTGGACGAAAACATATGAATTTATACTCATTTTTCTCAAAATTTGACAAGGAATTCGATGGTGCACTATGTTTTTGAGTTTGAGCAACGTGTAAAAAGGTCATTGTAAAATACAAACATTTGAGCATTAATAAAGAGGTCTCTATGGGAAGCGGACCTGGAGACGTAGCCCAAATTGGGTGAGCTCCGTTAACAAACTTGTGTATGTGATTTTGACATTGTTATTCTATTTTGCTCAGTTATATTGCAAGTTGTTTATTATTAAAGTGTATTTGGATACATAAGTTAATTCACATGTATATTGCAAACAGTCAAACAATCATTATTATTTTGAAGATCATGTAGATGTGTATGTGTATTAAGGAATAATTAACATCTAAGGATTTTTCAGATCAACAACCAAAGATGAAAATGTTATTTGTAGCTTGGTATTACAAACCAAAAGATCATTCTCCAAGTGGCATGATGGATTCTTTGCCATAAAAAAAATAAAGGTTGTCATGGAATAAAATTTGTTGTCCATGGTACATTCAATCAAAATTTTCAAGGAAAGAATATATCTAACAAGAAAATTTTTATGATTACATATCAACCAAAGCTAACAAAGAATGATGAAGAACGCAACAACGGGCATGCAAAAATAGTATCCAAAAACATAAGCATTTGGAGCTCACCTTGAGTTGAATAAGATATTATGACACAAAATAAAATTGAACCATTGTTTCATTAGTGCATGGATTCCCCATGATGGATACTTTGCCATACAAAAAATAAAAATTGTCATGGAATAGAATTTGTTGTCCATGGTACATTCAATCAAAAATTTTAAGGAAAGAATATATCTAACAAGAAAAGTTTCATCTATTGCTGCAAATTAGGGACAACAATATTAACTTTCTTATCCAACTAACATATACTATTGCAAGGTGTGTTTTCTTGTGTCTTAGGCAGGTACAATCATCCAAAAAAGCACTATACCTGTGGGGCAGGCATTACTCGACTTACAAGACATCTATCCCTACCCTTCGTTCCAATTATACTTTACCTATAGGGGTTTCATTTCCATCCATCTCCATCTCCATCTCAATCCCCCTAAGGTCACCGAGATCGCCTCCCTAGAGTGACCTAGTCACCCTTGAATTGTGGGACCTACATTGAGGTGACATTGGGTGTAGGATCCCCAAGTTGTAGCACTTGTTCTGTGGTTGGGTTGGGCTTTTCCCAACCTAAAACTTGTGCTATAACATGGCCTATAGTATATGGAAATCTCAAGAGAATGCCAAGTATCGATTGAATTGGAAAGGGGATTATTTACAAACATGGGCTTTAATTCAATGATCACTGCATCTGGTGGTCCCCACTGATATAGTTTGAGGGAAAATATTTAGGCAAGGTGCCATGGTTATTGTCCAAGTGTATATTCAAGAAAATAATTCTCAAAGCAAGGGATTCATTTGATGGTTCCGCTCACTCGTGGAAATACTAGGAGGATATCAACGTTGTGTTTCATTTGGCTCGTGTAGGTAGACCCATCATTGATTTTGTTCAGGAATTAGTCACGGATGACATCTCCCTTAAATGGGGTGTTCAAGTCACTTGGCCATGGTGGAGAGATTGGGAATGGAATTATTCCAAGGTATTTAATAAAAATAAGCCTACAAATGGTTACATGGGGCTCAACCATAGACCTGTGATTGAGGCTAAATTGAGTAAATTATGGAGGGTGATATCTAACTAGTTATTTTAGCTTTACTTTGTTTGGAAAAGTTCATTAAACCTAAGAAGGATATCTTTACCTTGTCCTTAATACTCGGTGGCCTACGCTTGGGCCAATGTTTGAAATCCCTGGGATTCCCCAACCCCAAGCGTTCATGTTGTTGGAAATATGAAACTTTTGGTTTTCCCTATTTACCAACTTAGTCTTGGTTTGGGAATATAATATTTATGGCTAGCTCCTCGTCAGTTCTATCTCTTGGAAAGCTATCATTTTCAAGGAAAATATCCCATGGGCAGTTGAATTCCATGCAACAAAACAACTTGTTAGAATTGATTATTTTTTCTTAATTTGGAAAAAGCAAAATGACATTTTTTTCAAGCAAACTACATGTGATGGTTTCACCTAGGTTATTGGAGCTCTAATATGTGCCAAATTTCACTTGTAGATCAAATAGGAGAAAGCTGTGAAAGTGATTTGGAGTTGGTTACCTTCGCGTGTTGATGGAGTTTTGGGGCTAGGATCCAGGACCAGTGAACTAGCTATGGCGTGGAGTTTGGGCGCATGGCCACATGGCCCATGCCACGAGACCAAGGGTTGTAAAACAGGGGGGTGCGCAGAGGACTAGGGATTAGCCCGTGGATTCGAGGATTCACCATATGACCAGAGTCGATCATTATGGGGGCCAACGTGCAGGGGTTAGACCATGGTTCCACCAATTGCACATGCGACCAGGTGTTAGCAGAGGAGGGGTCAACGCGTAGCCCCTAGGGGGCTGACGCTTGGCTACATGGTTCCATGTGACCATGTAGAGGGGGCGCGCGCCCAAGCATGGGGGCTTATCCCCAATATTTCTCAAAAGTGGTTTGTAAACTATACAATAGTGATTTTATTGTTTTATTCAACAGATTTGATGGATTTTATCCATTTTTTAGGGATATTGGGCCCTTTTTGAGGCCAGATCTTGGGGGGAAGTTGGGAGATTGTTACCAACTTCATATCTATATAAACTAGGCCTTCTTGAGGCCATGAGGGGAGGTTCAGAACAGGTTTATGCTGCCGAATTGTTGAGCCAAAGCCATTGTCATGAAGGGAAGCTATCGAGGAGCGCACCTTTGCGGGCCATTTCTGGGAGCTTCGTTCATCCGATTTGGGTGTCGTTTCTTTTGATGGGTTCTTGAGATCTGGTAGAACACGACCAATTGATTTTTGTAATCCATTGGCACTTTCATGATGTACATTTACAACTTCAAACAGAAATAAGAAAGCCCACTAAGACAAGGCCCGGAGACGTAGGCGAGATTGCCGAACTCCGTTATCACATTGGTGTTTATGGTTTGCGGTTGTTCATGCTTTACTTCATATCTATATATGTGCATATGGTAGTGATGTTCCTTCTATAATTCTTCTCATTTCATTCAGCTTCCTAATTGGTTAATCAACACATGCTAATAACTCAACCATTGTCGTATAAGAGATATTTTTTGGATCAAGTGGTATCAGAGCTAGTTGACGGTTGGAATTTGAGTTTGCATGTTTACCAGGGAAGAGCTCATCTTAGTTGAGAAAATGGCGTCTAAGGAGGGACTTTCTCAAGATGAGAAGGATTTCCAAAATTCGGTGTTTTCCGTGGCCGAGATGGTGAAAGTGTTGTATGAAGACTACTTGGAACGAAAGCTTCAAGTGAAAGCTTCAAAGAACAACAAAGGCAAAGAAGGATTGAAAGAAGCGCCTTCTACATCTGTTTCACAAGACATCAATAAGGTATGTAGTGAAGGTCATTCATCAATTTCTCCTTGTTCCCATCAATATGGTTTTGGTGCATTTGAAAAACATACAAGAGGTATAGGTTTGAAATTGCTAACCAAGATGGGCTATGAAGGAAAGGTCCTTGGAATTGAGGGCCAAGGTATCGTTAATCCCATTGAGGTTGTGGAAAGGCCTCGATATTTAGGATTGGGATATGGCGAATTGGAGATTGGAGCATCCTCCAAGATGGGTTCCAAAACTTCGGAAGCAAGTAATGCTTCACATGGCCAACTTAAGTCATTGCAAGAACACTTCACGAAAGGTGATGGCATATCACTCCTTGATTGTGTTAGTGAATGCAAGTCATCTCCAAAACAAAGTGAAGATCAACAAGGAAGGTATAATCATGTAATCCGAAATTTGTGGAATATGTATCCATGTACTTTTTGTCATTCAACTAAACATTGTGTTGCCAAGTGTTGGAAGAGACAATCTTTGTACAGGAAGTTTATGTCGACCAGGAAAGAGACACGACATAAAGACTCAACTCCATAATGGAAGAAAGAGAAGGGTAAATAAGTCTGGATGCTAAAAGCTCACTGCACTCATTGCAACAGGGGTGGACATCAAAAGGCTAATTGTTGGAAGCTTAATCCGGAGCTTCGTCCAAACAAGGACAAAAGGATTGCGCATGTACTCATGAAGGAAGAGGCACTACCAGTGAGGCAAGAGGAACACCATGAAGAAAAGAAACCAACCACTTGGTTTTTCCAGAAGTGGATGCCACATCTTCATTGTATTTTGCTTCCATTAATGTAATCACACATGTTGAAATGATGACCTGTTAGAACATCATTTTTGTACAACATAGTGTTTTGTTTTTGTCTTTATGAGTATGTAATCAGTAAGGTCCATTTTTGTAACCTTTTGGAGGACCAAAAGGTCTTTAGTGGGGAGGTGTGATCCAGATTTGGATCCAAGAGCTTGATGGGGCTCAGAAAGGCCTAAAAATAAAAGTTCTCAGCATGGCTTCAAAACGGGCGTGTGTGTAGGCCTCTTCGATACGAACCCAACACAACTTGAACGGGCTCAAACAAACGTTGTATGCTCAAGATATCGCGATCTGTTTGCTTTGCCAAATAGACAAAAAGTCAAAAGTCAACGAGGTCAAAGTCAATGCTGACGTCAGCACACGTCAACATGACATCATGATGATGTCATCATGCTGACATGGCATCACCAGGAGGTGACATGTGTCACTTAGTTTCGTCACTTTTGAGCTGAGTTGGCACTTTACGGACTTGACACGTGTCACCGTGCGAATGACACGTGGCAGTCCGTACAATGACGTGGCCCAATGACAGATGGACACGTAGCGTACGAACGACAACTGGGCAGGTGACTGGGCGTACGGACTGACACATGGCAGGGTGACTGGGTGTATGGACTGCTGACATGTCGGACAGGTGGCAGGGTGACTGGGCGTACAGTTTGACGATGTGGTCCAATCCCGGGTCGCCATGTGGCCTAATCAGGTGGTGCCACGTGGCACCCTGCGGATGCCCAATGACGGCTGGGTAAAAATTTGTTAGGCTGGGTGGTTTGAACCTCCGACCTCCTCAAGCGCCAACGACTTAACAACTAGGCGCTAACCATACGGGCTGCGGTTGTTTCTTGTTGGAGATTCAACGCATATCTAATATGAGTTGACAATGGCAGAGATTGGGGGGATAGCCCCGGTCGGTGGGGGCTAACCTCGTCTGACCGCGAGCTAGGATCCAGGACCAGTGAACCAGCTGTGGCGTGGAGTTTGGGCGCATGGCCATATGGCCCATGCCACGAGACCAAGGGTTGTCAAACAGGGGGGGAAGAAGAGGACTAGGGATTAGCTAGCGGATTCGTGGATTCACCATATGACTAGAGACGATTGTTATGGGGGCCAACATGCAGGGTTTAGACCATGGTTCCACCAATTGCGCATGCGACCAGGTGTTAGCAGAGGAGGGGCTAGCGTGCAACCCCTAGGGGGCTGGTGCTTGGCCACATGGTTCCATATGACCCTGTAGAGGGGGCACTCGCCCAGGCCTGAGGGCTTATCCCCAATATTTCTCAAAAGTGGTTTTTAAAATATACAATAGTGATTTTATTGTTTTATTCAGCATATTTGATGGATTTTATCCATTTTTGAGGGATATTGGGCCCTTTTTGAGGCCAGATCTTGGGGGGAAGTTGGGAGATTGTTACCAACTTCAGATCTATATAAACCATGCCTTCTTGAGTCCATGAGGGGAGGTTCAAAACAGGTTTATGCTGCCGAATTGTTGAGCCAAAGCCATTGTCATGAAGAGAAGCTATTGAGGAGCGCACCTTTGCGGGCCATTTCTGGGAGCTTCGTTCATCCGATTTGGGTGCCATTTCTTTTGATGATTTCTTGAGATTTGGTAGAACACGACCAACTCATTGTTGTAATCCATTGAAACTTTCATGATGTACATTTATAGCTTCAAACAGAAATAAGAAAGCCCACCGAGACAATGCCCGGAGACGTAGGCGAGATTGCCGAACTCTGTTATCACATTGGTGTTTATGGTTTGTTGTTGCTCATGGTTTATTTCAGATCTATATATGTGCATATGGATGTGATGTTCCTTCTATAGTTCTTCCTCTTTCATTCAACTTCCTAATTGGTTAATCAACACATGCTTAATAACTCAACCATTGTTGTATTAAAGATATTTTCGGATTAGGATGATCCCTCCACTTCTTCTCCTAGTAGCACCTATGGCTAGTCTCAATTCAAAAAAGGAAGAAGAAGAATGGGCCAACATTGTGAAGGATAAGTGATACCATGATCAACAAGCTATCACTAGATATGTGGCTTGGGATATGAGGCAAGAATTCATTAATCAACAACATGGTGATGAACAACAACACTTTGTTGAGCAACAAAAAGGCATTGAGAAACAACAGGGTGATGAACAACAAGAAAATGTTGAACAACAACATCTTAGTGAACAACAACAGAGTACACAACAACAATAATAGTAGTAAGGACAAAAAGACAAATTTTGGTTGCACAAAGGGTGTGCAAAAGTTCAGCCGGGGGGTGATGATGAGCCCCATTATTGTCTATTCCAAAGGCTCATCTTTGNTAGTGAACAACAACAGAGTACACAACAACAATAATAGTAGTAAGGACAAAAAGACAAATTTTGGTTGCACAAAGGGTGTGCAAAAGTTCAGCCGGGGGGTGATGATGAGCCCCATTATTGTCTATTCCAAAGGCTCATCTTTGACACATTTTTTCCACTATAAAATGACTTAATATTTTCTTATTGACCATATTTAATAATAAGTCATAGGTATTTTGCATGTTGCTTAACGAATGTATGCTGAGATGGATTTTTGTGTACAATGCACCTTTTTTCTCTAATGTTTTTGTCACAATATATGTATTCCACCAACCAGGTTGAACTGCAGGAGTCAGGGGCGCCAACATCCTAGAAACATGAGATTTTGTCTCCCTCAAGGAGTTACCAACCAAAGATCAAGGGAAATTGTCCCTACCTACCTCCAAGAACACTCCTTGTGCATTAATGACCACTTATGATCAACACCAATCGAATATACAAGTGTAAAGGGATGAGATCCCTCATTTACTCATTCATCTCCTTGATTTAGGGAAGTGAGGACGAACTCTTTAGCTATATATATATATATTCTATGAGAGGGATATGTAGAATTTTTGGAGGAAGTATTGTATGGAGATTTTGTGAAGACTTTTGTGGAGAACTCGGAGCATTCCTACTCTTGATGTATTACTGATATTTATGAAATAAAGATTGCTTTACTTTCAATCCATTAAAGTTTCCTTTAGGCTCCTTGTGCTTCTTGGGTAGGGCCCATCTAAGAGAGCTCAAGGACCCTGTTACAATTTTTGTAGTTTTCACGCATGTTAGATAATATTTTATTCTCTTTTGAAGTTTAATATAGCTTTGCATGATTAATCCCAACTTTTGTTAAGATTATCACTAACTAGCTAGTCACAACAAACATCTTGTAGAAATGTTCAATAGCCTTTTGGAGCACCCCTAGGTGCCTCCCAAGGTACAAAACCTCAGATTTACTCCATTTATTTGTAGTTTATCTTTGTTCATGCTTTTAAAGACTTACTCTACCTTTTTGAACTTCATTTTGCTTCATGTAGGAGTTTCCTGTAGAAACTGTACAGTTCCTGTAGAACTTCACAATTCCTGTAGAAATCTCCCGTAGGTTTGTTTCAACTTCAGATCTTGACTTAGCTTAAAATATTTTTCCTGAAGGCATCGATAAACAATAAAAAGACACTTAGACTGACATTGATCAAAGAGTTAGACAATTAACTTGTTTTATTCATGCATTAGTGCAACTTTACTTTTATTACAACTTTCTGTCATAGCTTAGATTGAATTCATCTTCTTGCTTTTAGTTTCATCTTCTTGATTCAATATTCTTCAATGCAGTTAGAATAAGTTCCATCCATGCAATCTAGATTAGTTGTACTTTTAGATTGGTTTGTTTCCTTCAAGCAAATAGTTTAGGGTTGCTTTCTGTCATTTATTTCCTTGCACATTTTCAACCTTTGATAGTTTCAAACCTTTACTATCAACAAATGCATACTACACATATAGTGCACAACACCTCTTAAGTTCATACAAAATAAGATAGGAAGCCAAGGGTACAATAAATTATTGCTGCTATTCCTAGGGCCATGTAGTCATTTTAATTAAATCCCCAAATGCAATGCCTTTCAATTTGCACTTTTAATACAAAGATTATGTTCTGTTGTTGAGTTACAAGCATGGAACTTAAATGAATTTGCACTTTTAATACAAAGATTATGTTCTGTTGTTGAGTTACAAGCATGGAACTTAAATGAATTTGTTTTGTGTTATTTATCTTGTTAGACTCATGGGAAAAGTTACAACAGACAACAACCATGGCTGATTTTCAGAGACCCCTCGAACATGGAATCAACTTTCTGTTGCCATGACACAATTCTACCAAACTTTCTAAGTCAGGGCCATCATCATGATATGCGTGATTTTGTAATGTTTTCCTATTAAACATCTAATTGATGTTATTTCCAGGTTTTTACAAGAGTCACATACGTGGGAAGCTCAATTCAAGTTAGGTGTTAAAGTGCGTCCATTTGCAATTCGCTCAAATACAATCATAAGCACATAGATTTATTTTTTATCATGGCACATCTTCCTTTCTAATATTTATTTTATTAATATATGGTTCCTTAAATTACACTTCTATCTGTTATATGTGTTTAATGTAAGTTCAAATTTTGTCATTCGTGGACATCTTAACCATTTTCTCATAATGATATTTAATATCAATCACAATTCGAAAAACTCCATAGTTCACTGGACCAGAATTAACGAGAGTAGATATTCCCTAAACATGAATTAATGAGGGATAATGTTTCTCTTTAATGAATGATGAGGATGTGAATAATTAACATATTTCGACAGAGGGACTAGAGCCTTCTGAGCTTCTTCACCCTCTCCCTCATCACCAATCTCATACCATTCCACCATGCAAACCCAAATCATAGCGTCTTCTTGAGCTTGCTGCGATTCCTGCCTGTCTGCGAGGGGAGTCGAATTGCTTAGTTGCTCAACATTCTGGGTTGCCAGAATAACAGGTTCATTGGCAATTTCGTTAGTCGAGGACATTAGACCTCCTCGCTGGGCCTCAACTCTTCTGTGAGAACCTTTGCCCCTGCACGCTCTGCCTCGTTCCTGGATGCGTGGCATGCTGCTGGACTGAGTGCCAACAACACGGGAGATGGGATCTAACGTTCTCACCACCAGCTGGAAGAGAGTCTAACCAAACGCAGGCTAGCATAATAAGGCCTCCCGCCCGATTGCATTACTGTCAACTCAATCCTGTGTTTCATCCTTTACAAGTTGGCCATATTAACATCCTATCCTTTACATGCATCATGGTGGCTATATTAATTGTTGGTACAAGCGAGCTATAGGTTAAAAATATGTGTTTCCTCTTAAAAGGTTACAGGGGTTATTAGTTCAAATCCAAAAGAAGTAAGGTATGAATAACTTAGTAAACTTTACCAGTCAAATTACTAGATCAATGCTCCAACCTTTCTCAAGTGTATCAAGAAATGTAAAAAGTTAATGACCAAATTTATTTATTGTTATAGCTATTTATTGTAGACCTGGAACCTGGAATGGGAAGAATTTTTTTGTTGTAGCTATTTATTTATTGTAGACCTGGAATGAGAAGATTTTTTTTGTTGTAGACCTGGAATTTGACATCCATATTGATATTTATAAATAGATTTGGACTTTTAAGTTTTATATTATTTTTCAAATATTTTTTACGTTGGCAATTTATTTATTATATTATTTTTAGTGTATTTTATTATTTTTCAATTAAAATTATGACTCCAGGGCCGGCAACCTGGTGGTGGGGGACGGCCACGCAATTAGTATTGAAAGGTGATAAATGTCTTTAAGCCGCTGCTATGTAACCGTGGAAAACGGAAAAGGCGCCATTAAATTGAGTTTAATGAGTACTTTTTATGTTACAGGAATGGATAAACATTATTGTGGCCAAAATTCTCCCGGCTTCTCTAAAATCGAGAGCACGAAGAAATAACTGCAACAAAGAGGAACAACAGCAGGCGATGCCGACCAGAGTGTCATAATACTGGCTACGAATTTCTGTTACATTACCTTGCTGTTTAGTAATCAGTTTCGGATTTTGTCTTTCAATGCAATGCAGATACAGGGTTTATGCTACTTGGTCCAAACGCCCTCAGGAACAACTATGCTTAAATGATTGAAGGTTTTAAGAAGGTTTCAGCCTCCGTTAATTTCGGTTCATTAGTGACGCAGGTAATTCCTCAACTCTGAACTGTATTGTAAAGCAAATGGCGGCTTTCTTCAGTTTCTCTGCATGAACCATTCTTTATTTTTATTATAAACAGTCTGCAACACAACATGGATTGAACCCACAAGAAGGTTGAGCAGGAAAAGTTTAATACTTGAGGGGTTGATGCAAGAGAATTCTGCCTTTGGTAACAGTGGTCTGTTAGAGGGTATGGCGGTCTCCTGTTGGTTCTTTGCACAATCCAATTTGTGTAGTTTATGCCATGCCAAAACCGCTTTGTATTCCAGTTTTAAACCTGGTCTCTGCAAGCCGAACCAGGGCCAGAGAATCTGCATTTCTATGAAGAAGGGACGGCTTTGCAGCATTGGTATGAATAATTGTTTGTTGAATGAAACATCTATTGCATCTCCAATCACAAGGGCAATGCCCGCTTCATCTGAGGTACCTCTTACCTTTTCAATGGGTCTTGTCGACAGTCCGAGTAATAACCCTAATGGCCATGCTATAATTTGTGATTACATAAAGAGTTTGGGAATAGATACCGAGGAGCTTGAAGAGTTAACACTTCCTACTACAGTAGATGTTATGAAAGAGAGGGTGGAGTTTTTGCAGAAATTAGGCCTCAGCATTGAAGATATAAATGAGTACCCTCTGATGCTAGGATGTAGTGTGAAGAGGAACATGGTGCCTATTCTTGACTATTTAGAGAAGTTGGGGGTTCGTAAATCCGTGCTTCCAGATCTGCTTCGAAGATACCCACAAGTGCTGCATTCCAGTGTTGTCATAGATCTTCAACCTGTTGTCAAGTTTCTTGGAGGGCTAGACATCAAGGCAAATGACATTCCACGAGTCATAGAGAATTATCCTGAGCTACTGGGCTTTAAGCTCGAAGGTACCATGAGCACTTCAGTGGCGTACTTAGTTAGCATTGGCGTGGACCGTAGATCTGTTGGAGCCATGCTGACACGGTGTCCTCAGATTTTGGCCATGCGAGTTGGAAGGGTGATTAAACCGATTGTGGACTATCTTGTAAGCTTGGGGCTTCGGAAAGAAGTCGTAGCTAGAATTCTTGAGAAGAAACCATACATTCTAGGTTTTAGTTTGGAGGAACAGCTGAAACAGAATGTGGAGAGTCTCCTCAGTTTTGGTGTAAGGCATGAGGCACTTGCGTCTATTATAGTGCAGTATCCGGAGATTCTTGGTCTTGATTTGAAGCCAAAATTGATGTTGCAGCAGGAATTCTTCAAGTTATATATGAAGATAGGACCTGAAGATTTTGGTAAACTTCTAGAGAAGATGCCGCAGGTTGCTGCCCTTAGTCAGGATCCAGTATTCAAACGGATTGAACTTCTGGGAGCGTGGGGATTTTCGACAGAAGACATAACAAAAATGGTAGTCACATGCCCTCAGTTGCTTGCCCTCAATATGGATGTTATGACATTCAGTTTCAATTATTTCAGGCATGAAATGAACAGATCATTACAAGACCTCGTAGATTTTCCTGCCTACTTCACTTATAGCTTAGAAACCAGAATCAAACCTCGATTTCGGAAATTATCACGGAAGGGAATAAAATGCAGTTTATCATGGTTTCTAAGCTGTAGTGACGAGAGGTTTGCAGAAAGACTGGATGCCGAGTACATTGAAATTGATGAAATGGAGCCATCTTTCAGTTTGGGTGGACCATTAGAATCGGCCGAAAAAGAAAGCTTTTCAGAAGACGATGACGAGGAAAGTGAATACGGTGAAGAAATTGAAAAGGGGTCATTTTACAGGCGTAAACTTTCCGTCTAGTGCATATTGCCAGCTCAAGGTGATGTTACATTTTATCCTGAGTTTTATCAGGTCAAAGTCAAGATTACCAACATATTGTTGAGGTCGTGATAAACATCCTCTATTAAATT
The DNA here is from genome assembly GCA_010110895.2 of Picea sitchensis. Lineage (NCBI taxonomy): Eukaryota > Viridiplantae > Streptophyta > Pinopsida > Pinales > Pinaceae > Picea > Picea sitchensis. The sequence continues at coordinate 77,387 of SNQJ01S0038534.1, forward strand.
TTGTGCTGCACTTCCTTTTAATTCAACTTNAGTGACGCAGGTAATTCCTCAACTCTGAACTGTATTGTAAAGCAAATGGCGGCTTTCTTCAGTTTCTCTGCATGAACCATTCTTTATTTTTATTATAAACAGTCTGCAACACAACATGGATTGAACCCACAAGAAGGTTGAGCAGGAAAAGTTTAATACTTGAGGGGTTGATGCAAGAGAATTCTGCCTTTGGTAACAGTGGTCTGTTAGAGGGTATGGCGGTCTCCTGTTGGTTCTTTGCACAATCCAATTTGTGTAGTTTATGCCATGCCAAAACCGCTTTGTATTCCAGTTTTAAACCTGGTCTCTGCAAGCCGAACCAGGGCCAGAGAATCTGCATTTCTATGAAGAAGGGACGGCTTTGCAGCATTGGTATGAATAATTGTTTGTTGAATGAAACATCTATTGCATCTCCAATCACAAGGGCAATGCCCGCTTCATCTGAGGTACCTCTTACCTTTTCAATGGGTCTTGTCGACAGTCCGAGTAATAACCCTAATGGCCATGCTATAATTTGTGATTACATAAAGAGTTTGGGAATAGATACCGAGGAGCTTGAAGAGTTAACACTTCCTACTACAGTAGATGTTATGAAAGAGAGGGTGGAGTTTTTGCAGAAATTAGGCCTCAGCATTGAAGATATAAATGAGTACCCTCTGATGCTAGGATGTAGTGTGAAGAGGAACATGGTGCCTATTCTTGACTATTTAGAGAAGTTGGGGGTTCGTAAATCCGTGCTTCCAGATCTGCTTCGAAGATACCCACAAGTGCTGCATTCCAGTGTTGTCATAGATCTTCAACCTGTTGTCAAGTTTCTTGGAGGGCTAGACATCAAGGCAAATGACATTCCACGAGTCATAGAGAATTATCCTGAGCTACTGGGCTTTAAGCTCGAAGGTACCATGAGCACTTCAGTGGCGTACTTAGTTAGCATTGGCGTGGACCGTAGATCTGTTGGAGCCATGCTGACACGGTGTCCTCAGATTTTGGCCATGCGAGTTGGAAGGGTGATTAAACCGATTGTGGACTATCTTGTAAGCTTGGGGCTTCGGAAAGAAGTCGTAGCTAGAATTCTTGAGAAGAAACCATACATTCTAGGTTTTAGTTTGGAGGAACAGCTGAAACAGAATGTGGAGAGTCTCCTCAGTTTTGGTGTAAGGCATGAGGCACTTGCGTCTATTATAGTGCAGTATCCGGAGATTCTTGGTCTTGATTTGAAGCCAAAATTGATGTTGCAGCAGGAATTCTTCAAGTTATATATGAAGATAGGACCTGAAGATTTTGGTAAACTTCTAGAGAAGATGCCGCAGGTTGCTGCCCTTAGTCAGGATCCAGTATTCAAACGGATTGAACTTCTGGGAGCGTGGGGATTTTCGACAGAAGACATAACAAAAATGGTAGTCACATGCCCTCAGTTGCTTGCCCTCAATATGGATGTTATGACATTCAGTTTCAATTATTTCAGGCATGAAATGAACAGATCATTACAAGACCTCGTAGATTTTCCTGCCTACTTCACTTATAGCTTAGAAACCAGAATCAAACCTCGATTTCGGAAATTATCACGGAAGGGAATAAAATGCAGTTTATCATGGTTTCTAAGCTGTAGTGACGAGAGGTTTGCAGAAAGACTGGATGCCGAGTACATTGAAATTGATGAAATGGAGCCATCTTTCAGTTTGGGTGGACCATTAGAATCGGCCGAAAAAGAAAGCTTTTCAGAAGACGATGACGAGGAAAGTGAATACGGTGAAGAAATTGAAAAGGGGTCATTTTACAGGCGTAAACTTTCCGTCTAGTGCATATTGCCAGCTCAAGGTGATGTTACATTTTATCCTGAGTTTTATCAGGTCAAAGTCAAGATTACCAACATATTGTTGAGGTCGTGATAAACATCCTCTATTAAATTTTGTGCTGCACTTCCTTTTAATTCAACTTGCTGCACTTCCTTTTAATTCAACTTTAGGTTTTTCTTCTATGTGGTGCTCATGGGCTGCATGTATTGGACCGGATCTTTAACTTTGGCATTCGGATTTGGTGACGAGGTTCTGAAGGGGCTTGTCGACTTCCTTTTTCATGCTTTGTGTGGAAACTACTAATGAGTCAAACTTATGTTTAATGTTGCAGAAAGTATAACAAATTTATTATGCACTTGAACCACTTATGTGGAAATCACTAATCTATTAATATGTCCATTCCATCAGTTGTCCATACCCCTTTGCAAGACGCACATCCTTGCACAGAAATAGCCACAGCAAGAGAATAGCCAATAAATAAATGAACACATATGACCTTTGAACTTTATCTTATCTTGCAAGAAATGCTGAGGGATGTTTATAGTTGTTTCTATGGACCTGTGAGTAAGAGTGGATGGGTAGTTTGTTGCCCCTGCCTCTATAGGCAGGAACAGACATTGTAATCATGCAAGATTAAGTCTCCACATGTTGGATTTTCATTTGCATTTGCTTGGACCGTGTGTAGAGGTGATGTGTGTTGCATTGGTGTCCTTGGGCGACACGTGTCCATTGCTCAATCTCTGCAACTAAACCCTAGTATTTCGCTGGCCAGGAGAAAATTAGAGGAATGGGAGGAAAAAGAAGAGGCACTGCAAGGAGGGGATGCCTAGATGGAAAAGGGAGCTCCATCTTGGTTTCCCCTAACCACCTTGTCCATCCTGTTCACCAAGGTCCAAACAATATCACAAAGAAATTTGCCAGGGGGTTATCCAATTTTTCTTCTGAAAATACACCATCATCTAGTTTAACTCCAATATAAAAACCTCTCACACATGGGGTAGCTTCATAGGCTTCCTATAACCAATTTGTCAAAAGTGTAGTACTACTTGCTTCCAATGCTCAATCTTCTGGGACAATCTCCATGGTTCTATTATTCGGAACAACACTTTTAATTGTGTCCCTTAAACGAAAACCTGGTTTGTGGTATTATCTTTTATAATAGACGTTTCTAGACTTTCTCTTATCAGAATTGCTGGAATTGATATCCTTAAGAGGCACCAAGCTATTATCATCTTTACAGTGACTGCCTTACCTGCCATCGCTGGAAGACCTACAATAAGTATTCAATACTACAGAAGTATACTTCTATATCTCAAAGTATCCATTTTCAGGTCTGCATATGAATGCATCATTCTCAACAGCAGACAAGTGAATTTCTTTATTTAATTCTTGGGGATGGGGAGTCTCAGATGTTCCATTTGTAAACCTTTCCCCAGTTTTTCCATGACCAGAACTTTCCAATATTTCGAATTGGCCAGCAGTCTCACCTGGAAACAGCTGAAGCTTGAGTTATTTTGAAGTGAAAACCATTTTTCATCACAGTCATCCTAAGTCACAGGGTTCACCTAACCTAAAGCTTGAGGTTCGAAATTTGACAAACCTCAAGGTTCGCCGAACCTAATGCCGAACCTGAACTAACTCGAATGTGTGTCCGAATTCGAATCTTAGGACGAATTTGAAGGATAATTTTATTGAGGTTTGGGATGAAGTTTCATTAGGGTTCAATATATATAGCCAAACCTCATCCAAACTTTATTGGAAAATTCGAACCCGAATCGAACCTAATCGTTGCCAAAGCCGAACTCGAACCCGAACCCAAACCATGTGACTTAGCGGTCATAATAGCCAACAAAATGCAATTTATTCGCTGGATCATAACTCTGGACTGAAACTCTCTTGCAGTACTCTTCTTTGGGGCACTTATTTCATCCTAATAACTCTTAGTACCATATCAATAACTCTTTACTAAAAAGATAACCATCCATCAATGGTCCAAGTTTTGAGTATGAGGAGAAGAATGGCTCCAGTGATGAACTGAGCAGTATCTCATAATTTTGCATCTCAAACAACACTTTGAAGCAGCACTAAAGTTTATAGCCCACAACTCATATTGAGGTGGCGTGTGGACTGTAACAGGATTTGCCATGTACCCATCCTCAACCACAGTTATTTTTTCTTGTGATACCAAATCCACCCACTTTTGCNTTATTTCATCCTAATAACTCTTAGTACCATATCAATAACTCTTTACTAAAAAGATAACCATCCATCAATGGTCCAAGTTTTGAGTATGAGGAGAAGAATGGCTCCAGTGATGAACTGAGCAGTATCTCATAATTTTGCATCTCGAACAACACTTTGAAGCAGCACTAAAGTTTATAGCACACAACTCATATTGAGGTGGCGTGTGGACTGTAACAGGATTTGTCATGTACCCATCCTCAACCACAGTTATTTTTTCTTGTGATACCAAATCCACCCACTTTTGCTCTTTTATGTTAAAATATTGTGTAACTGCAAAGAATATTCTTATCCCCTTTTGTGGATAAAGATAAAATATATTTATTATTGATTAGATCAATTCCCTTTTGTGGATTGATCATGTCGGTCATTGTAATTGACCAAATCCCCTTTTGCGGATTGGTCAAACCCTAATTGTANAATCTTTGCAACCAAAGATGTAGACCAGTTGCACAACAGAATCTTTGCAACCAAAGATGTAGACCAGTTGCTATAAATTTCACTCAAGATGTCTCCATTTCTATTAATCCTAATTTTCTGTAGACAGTAAGGGAAATGGAAATCGTCACTGTCCTCTGAAGGCAATGCCTTTGAGGAATACCCATCAACAGTCTCATTGGTATTTGCCTGGTTGTCAAGAGATATATCTTGCATTTGCAGCTCTAGGAATGAGTTCTTTTTTGGGTCATGCATTGTGTAAGGATTGAAATTTAACCATAGAGTTTGAGAATTCTTTTGATTACTTGATTTGAAGGAAAAATAGAAAATCGACTTTGGTCCCCTCCATGTGATGCTCTTCTATTGATGGGATGAATGAATGAATAGATCCTCCTTCTGCTCAAAGTTTTCTCTTTCGGGTGTAAGGATGATAAAAGGAATGAAGCGCTGTGAATATTTAAACTCCTGTTTCTGTGCATTTGTCAGTGGTAACATTGTTAACTTTCCAGTTGCACAACAGAATCATTGCAACCAAAGATGTAGACCAGTTGTTATAAATTGCACTCAAGATGTCTCCATTTCTATTAATCCCAATTTTCTGTGGACAGTAAGGAATTGGAAATTGTCAGTCTTCTGAAGGCAATGCCTTTGAGGAATACCCATCAACAGTCTCATTGGTATTTGCCTGGTTGTCAAGAGAAATATCTTGCATTTGTAGCTCTAGGAATGAGTGCTTTGTTGGGTCGTGCATTGTGTAAGGATTGAAATTTAACCAGAGAGTTTGAGAATTCTTTTGATTATCTGATTTGCAGGAAAAATAGAAAATCGACTTTGGTCTGAGGAATACCCATCAACAGTCTCTTTGGTATCTGCCTGGTTGTCGAGAGATATATCTTGCATTTGCAGCTCTAGGAATGAGTTCTTTTTGGTCGTATTGTGTGTAAGGATTCGAAATTTAAACCAGAGAGTCGGAGAATTTTGATTATCTGACGGTGTGGTGCAGACCTGACTTGGTCCTTCATGCATGCTCTTTCATTGATGTGGATGAATGAATGAATAGATCCTCCTGCTCAAAGTTTTCTCCTTCTGGTGTAAGGACGATAAAAGGAATGAAATGATGTTAAGTATAACTGTCAACCAGTTTTGAACAAGTCAAGTAGCCTTCCAACATTTTTTCCTTCTGACTGGAATGACTGGATTGAGGAATAGGTATATGGATGTAATGTTCTGACTTGGCTAGTCTAGGAAGTTTTGCTAATGTGTGTGTATGATAAAAGGTTTACAACATATAAACGAACATACAAATAATAAACGCGAAAAAAAGACTGCAAAGTTTATATTAAGGATATCTCTTTGGATTACAAAATGGTTGAATGAGGTTGAATAAACTGACAATGCTCGACTAGTTCAATATACAAAGGATCTTAGCCGAATATAAATAAGCAAATCAAGCAAGAATAATAAATACTCTCAAGGAGATCAAAAGACAAAAGGATCTTAGTCGGAATGCAAAAGCAACTAAAACAATAATAACCAAATATGGGAGCACCGCGAATCAATGATGAATGATGTTATTCGATGATCTTCCGGTGACTAGGGTGTGTCTTTCAACACCGAATCAGCCAACTGTGTCTTCCTCCTCCAGTCATTAATCAACTATCTCTCCCTAGATGCTTTCTCCTCAATGCACAAGTCATAATCAGATAATGACAGAACTTAGGTCAACAAATCTTCCCTGCAAGCTTCCAAAACCCTAAATCATGCTGAAACTCTAATTCACTGCTGGACTTCAAAACCCTAAATCATGCTGAAACCCTAATTCAATCGTTGACTTCCAAAACCTAAAATCATGTTGAAACCCTAATTCACCGTTGACTCTAAAACCCTAAATCACTGTTTAAACCCTCTAATCAGCCGCTGACTTCCAAAACCCTAAATCTAAATCACTGCCGAAACCCTAATTCATCATAACTTCCTATTTTAGTCTACAATGACTTAAAAGCTTTTAACTCCTTTTTAGCTTCAAATGCCTTCTAATATAACACTGCGGATCGGAGTGGACCGGTGCAACCCCTCCTTTTTTGACCCTGGCTATAGTCTAACTGGGGGGTTTAGACCATTAAGCCTTCTCTTTGGAGCTCCTATTTGAAAGGGACATTACAGTCCTCCTTTTCCAAAATTGCTTGTCCTCGCTACCAGTTCACGGGTAAAGTTGCAACACTCTGCCCGCTTCTCCCAAGTAGCTCTCTACTGTAAGCCCTTCCATCTCGATCAAACACTGATGACTTCGCCTCGGCCATTCCCAAACTCCAAACCTCTTTCGGAATTAACTCCGTCTGTCCTCATCCAACGAGGGAAGCTCGATGCTATCGAATTGTTCCACCGCCTTTTTGAGGCAAGGCACCGGAACACGGGCAGAATCTTGCTCCCCTCGGAAGCTCTAGCTCGTAAACAACCTCGCCATTTGGCATGCATGATCCGGTGGCGATTCATAAAACCAGTTTGTTTCAACCTACCCCTTCTTGAGATGACTGTTCCAGGAGGGTTGAGTCTCAAAGAAACCATCCCCAATCAGTCAAGGCCTATCCTCGTGTCTCGGCCCTGCGACTTATCTTCTTTTGTCGGTTTTTGCATCATCTGCAGGTTCTCTTTTCAACAACTTGAGAATCTCTGACTCTCTATGATCCAATTCCTTGGCCTTGGGAGCTCTGCTCTCCCTCAGACCAAGTCTACTCAAAAGTGGGAGCATCATATTTGTACAATGCCCAAAAGGGTGTCATACCAATGAACATGTAGCAGGTACAGGTAATGTTCTCCTAAATGTCCATCTTACCCACGTCAGTCAGTCTCTTACATAGTTCCTCAACACTTCAAACCCACTTGCTACACCCTGCCCGCCCCATCTGTTTGAGGGTGATAGTTGAAAGTGGTGTCAACTCTGCCTCTCACCAAACCAAACAACTCTCTCTCTAAATTTCCTAAGGAACCGTCTCCCCGCCATTGACCATGTCTTCGGCAACCATGAAGTTTGAAGACCTCCTCTAAAGAAAGCTCGGCTATCACCTGAACTGCGCGCTTGTACTCCTGCCGGTAGTATGTAGAAGTGAGCAACTTGGTCAATCTGTCGACCACTACATAGATACAGCCCTACTCGGACTCAGACCTGCAGAAGTCCATAGAGGCCTCCTATCAGCCTGGAATGGGAGTATCTGGCAGTTCCTTGGAGGAGCATGCTCTAACTTGTTCTCCTGGCAAGTCACACACTCACTGGGACGTGTCTCATACATCTGCTTTGAGGCCCTTCCATGAGAACTTCTCCTTGATCTGTTTGTAGGTTTTTAAAAAACCCTGATGGCCTGCTAAAGGTGAATCATGAACCCAGTAGCGGGAGGATCTCTTCTAAGTTCGAATCGTTCAAGGAGACTCTATCCTTGTAAAATATATCATCCTCAATGACCCTATAATCGGGTATCCTTTGTGATTCGCCCATCCATCAATTTCACAGCTAACTTGTTTTTGGAATATTCCATCAACAAGTGGGATTTCCAATTCAGTTTGGAAATCTCCATCAAAGAACACGCGGTGTGCCCCCTCGGTAGTGCATCGGCCACAATGTTTTCTTCCCCTTGACATACTATATGTAAAAGTCAAATGCCTGTACCTTCGTCACCCATTTCTGTTGGTGCTCAGGTCCTCTCGCTCAAGGAAATGCTTCAAACTATTGTGATCGATCTTGACTACGAATTTGCTGCCCACCCAACATTGTCTGAACTTGGTCAAGGCATGCATGATTGCCAACATCTTTGTCATAAATGGAGTACAAACCTCCTCGTGCTTGACTCTAAGCTCCGCTCTTGAATACACGGTGGCCAGTCTTACCAAAAATCGCACTGATCCCTTCACGATGCGCCAATTCTAGTACAAATGGCAAGGTGAAGTCTAGTAGTGCCAACACCGGACAAGTGCCCATACTTCCTTCATGTGATCAAAGGCTTCCTCAGGATTTTTCGGTCCATATGAAGGCCCCATGCTTGGTAAGATCTAGCAGCGGTGCTCCAAGCTGAGAAAAAACCCTCGACAAACCACCATATTGCAATGTTCTCAAGAAGCCCTCAATTCTCACACGCTCTTGGGCACGACTAAATCTAGAATGGTCTCCCCGATCTTCTAGTGCAATCCGTACTCTGCGTAATCGATGATGTGGCTCAAGTAAAGCAACTCTGTCATAACGAACTCACACTTAGACTCTCATACAGTAATACCTATGCCCATGATGCTCTCAATACCACCCTCATCCAAACATATGCTCTTGCCATGACCGAATAAAGATCAAGATGTCGTCGAAGAAAACCAAGACTGATTTAACCGGATCCCTGAATATATGGTTCATGCAAGACTGGAATAGTGGTGCATTGATCTGCCCAAATGGCATAACTAGGAACTCGAAGTGTCCAAATGACATCGAAATGCCATCTTCTATGTCCTGCTTCTTAGATGATGCTGATCCGATGATATCCAGAGAGTAGATCAATTTTGAGAAGAAACTGCCCCATGCAATTCATCATCCATCAACTCACAATGCGTGGATAGTATCGGTTCTTGATGTGGTTTCTTCTGTCTGTGCCTGCAATCAATGCACATCCTCATGAGTGCCATCCTTTCTGTAGAAGTCCGGCACCTGGCAGCAAATGGCTGTCGCCGTCTGATGTGTCCCATTGACAACAATTCGTTGATTGCCTTCTCTATATCATACTTGAAACTCCTAGGATGACGATAGGGGGTGATCATAGGGTTTGCCCCCTCCTCCAACTCAATGGTGTGCTCAAACCCACACGTGGTCTCCCCGGGTGGAATTGCCTCCCAAAGACCTCACATGTCGCCCCACAAGTTCCTTGGTCTCTGTGGTATTGTTGTCACCTTTTGAATCCTTTCCAGAGTGATCACATTCTCATGCAAGCAGCCTCATGTCTGAATATCCCTCTCCATCCCTCTCTCATTGAAACTGTCCTGGGTGCTCCTGTCGACATACCTCTTAGAACAACCTTCTTTCCCATCCCCATCTCTCAATCCCATTTCAAGGGGTTTGGTAGTTGGTAGTGATTTTTCCTCAGGTAAATCATCCATTCAACTCCTAACACCACATCTGTTCGATAGGTCAAATCCACATAAAATGTGTCTCTCACCTGTAGTTGCCTAACTTCACCCTCTAAGTCTGGAACTTTATCTAGACATTCCACTGTGTGGTCATCTACTATCGCAACATCAAACCCCCCAAACTCCCCTGCCCTAAGTGCCCGCCTCGGATACTAGTGAAGTTGCCGAGGAAGTTGTGGGTGGTCTCTAATTATCTATCGTGGCGATTGCCCATTGCCTCAATAATCCTCTCGGGATACGGGAGTGGTAATATACTCTGGGAACACTCAGAAAGGGTCGCTGGGTGACTCCTCCTTGCCGGTTTCCTTCCTCGCTAGCTCAGTCAAGGTTAGGACTACTCGAGGATGAGTTCGCCGTGTCGTGGTAGTCCACTGAAGTCGCTTCCTCCACGGTGCTGACTCCTTTCAACTAGTGGATCCACTGTCCTGCTCCCTCCCACCGTCCACGCTGTCTGCTGCTACCTCAATATAATGATTCTCTCCTTTGCCCATGCACCTATGGATTGGGACCTGATCTATGCAGCTGAAGCAAGCTTCTTCCTCATAAGCTCTCAGCTAGTCTCATCATCCAAATTCTCCTTCCCTTCCATTCTCTTTGGAATGTCTTCCTGTCTCGACCCTCTGGGGGCACAAATGGTTTGGAGAAAGTTTTAGTCTTTTACACTGAGCCCTTGGGATCTCTAGTGTGAAGGATGGCATCCTACAAAGTGGGAGGCCTAGATGCCTTCACCCATCCTCTCAAAGGCCTTGTGAGTCATTTTGTGAATAGCATGACTAAACTCCTATTATATATCTGACACTACGGCTACTCACTGAACTTCTGTGGATGAACGCTTTGCTGTGCCAATTCTTGTTCCCAACTGGCTAGATCCTCATGCGTAGGTCTCTGTGACCTCCTTGGCCAAACCCTGGCTCATGAGCTCTATCTCTGCAGAACTCCTCAGTAGGGAGGTGATGCTGACTCAGGACCCATTGTCACCAGCCCAAGGATACCACCACTCGTGTGCCCTACCCTCCAAGTGTAAGGTCGCAAAAATGATGGCTCCTGTTCCCTTGCCATCTCGGGTTGAGCTTGTAGTATGTTTCTAGATTTTGTACCCAAGCTCGGGTGGTGTATTTGGACGATCCACCAAAACAAGGGATGGTGAGTTTACCAACCTTTCAAATGAAATTATGCTATGCCTGCTGCTAGGGTCTCCTCCTCAATGCTCTTTTTGGGCATGTTCTCGAAGCTTGAGTCCACAGACTACTCAAGGTCATGTCTGATGGGTCACACCTCCAAATGTCAAGGCATTCCTTCTCTATACTCTAATGTCGCCGGTATGAGGCCTCTGTATATCGGGGTGGAAGTGCAGTCGCTAATGGGGTGCCTCCTGAACTGGGAAACAAGGGTTCTGGGAATCCTACTCTCGGGCAGCAGTGTGGGTGCTAGAGGGTGACTGGGTCTATCAGCTTGCTCCTTTGTGATCCCCTGCTGCATGCTGGGACTTGTGACCAAGCCCACTCCCCAGCCACCTTATCAACCACTGTGCTGGGTTGACCTGAGACATAGTCCGTTGACTATTTAACATATCGTTGATAACCTGTATGAAAGCTGCCTTTGGATTTACAGGGCTCTTGCCACTGCCCCTCTGTTGCTCACATCTGTCTCCCTAGCATCCCTCTCAGCCACCTCACTCTGTCTCCTTCTCTTTGCTTCTCTTCAGGCCTTCCTCTCCCTTTTAGCTAGGAGGAAAAAGGGGAAATCAGGCCTATGCCTCTTTCTTGATGCCTTTTGTAATTGACATATTCGTCACCTACGCAGGTTCATGGCTCCTCTGGTCTTCACAGACCATTGGTTCTTTAGTCAGTCATGTGACGCAAAGCCATACTCACTGTGAATGTTCCCCGAATTTGCTAGTCTAGGGAAACGCCATAATGTGTGTATGATCAAAGGGTTTACAAACATATAAAATGATCATACAACAATAAACGTATGGATAAAGACTGCGTGTGCCTGTGTCATGATATTCTGATTACAAAATGGTCAATGCAAATGGAATAATTGACAATTACCAAACTCAAATACAAAGGACTTTATCCAAATATAAATAAGAATTGCGGTTGAAATAATACCGGGCTAGATCAAAAAGACAAAGGACTTTAGCTGAAATACAAATAGCAACTAAGATAATAATTCGGAATATGGGAGCATTATGACCACGATGAATGATGGAAGACCTCGGATGATCTCCGTGACTAGGTGTATCTTTCTAACACCTAATCACAATCAGGTTCTCCCCGAATACACTCAACTATTCTCCCGAGATTTGCCTATCTCCTCAATGACAAGTCGATATCTGTATAATGATGAATTAGTTCATTGACCCTTCCTTTTTATAGCTTTCCAAACCTTAAATCATGTTGAAACCCTAATTCACTGTTGACTTCCAAAACCCTATAAATCATGCTGAAACCCTCAATCACCGCTATTGACTTCAAAACCCTAAATCATCATGGAAACCCTAATTCACTATTGATCCTATTTTTAGCTCATAATGACTTAAAAGCTGCTTTTAACCTCTTTTAGCTCAATGTCACTTTTCGAATATAACACTTGTGACTGGAGTGACCTCTAGAAACCCTGTTTACCCCTCTTTGGCCCTGGCTATAGTCTAACGGGGCGGTTTAGACCATTAAGCCTCCTCTCTAGAGCTCCTATTTGGAAAGGGACATTACATATGATGTGAGCTGGGTTTTCCAATTAAAGCAGTGGAAGAATGTTTAAATCCCAAGGAAGAATGCTGCAGTACAAAACCTTGCAGGTCTAGTTGCAAATTAAGGAAGACCACAAGACCTCTGTCAAGATGAAGTCCCAAGAGGTCTGAATCAGCCAATAACTGTAACCCTCAATGGCCAAAAAAAATGCTGTAGCCATCTAAAATTTCAGGCCTATAACTAGCATATATCCACTTTAATCCCCCCTTCTGCTACACCTATGTGTTGCTTGGGAACCTCGACATACTTGCCCGCATGGCCATTGATATCAGTCCACCGATCACACATGTTCCGAGCTAGGTCTCCCATGTATCTTGTATCTGTGTGTCAGACACACGGATACATGGATCCCACATGTCTGATATGCATGGGGTATGTATCTTGTGCCAGAAATATATCCCACATGCTTGACATGCAGAACCTGTGTGTCCGACACATGGGGTGCTAAAACAATGCACTAAAACAAAATTTTAGGGTTTCAGGGTTCTAAAACAACACACTAAATTTTTTTTTAGGGTTTCAGATTTGTTATAAAGGGGCATTTGAGCAGGCAAATAATTCAACATTTGATGACTTGATGTAGTTTTGGGCAGTCTACATACGCATATTGGATATGTGTATCTTATATTCTCGTATTACCTCATCAGTGTATCCCCTTGTCATGTGACTTTAGGTTCTCAGTTATTAAAGCTTAACAGCAACAAGGGTCACTGGTATTGATTGGCACTTTTTTTCTTTCTTTTCATATATATGTTTTAAAATTTGGTCAATTCGGCCGAGTTGATTGGTGGCTGGTTCAACTTGGCTGTTGGCGCAGTTCTGTGGGCTGGTTTGGTTCCGAACCGGCTGAGTCAGAGCATGCTCAGCTGGTTCAGTACCAAACTGGCCCTACTTGGCCGAGTCCGTACCTACTTGGCCAAGTAGATATAGGATCCCCCCACGTGGACTCAAACTTAAAAAATTCAATTTTTTAAATGAAAGTTAAAATAACCTAATCACTAAACTCTAGCAAATTGCTATAAAGAGACCCCCACTCCTCTATTTACCTCACATCTCTCTCATTGAGTATTTGTGACAGTTGAAATTTGGAGTTCTGGAGCAGCATTGAAATCTTGAAGAGCAGTGTGAGGTTTGAGCTTGGCACTGGTTTGGCAATTCTTTGGTGCTGTTTGCAGTGGATTTGGCATCTTAGTGAGGAGGTTACAGCCCATCAATGATTTGTACTATGTTAGTAGGCCAGTAACTTGTACTATGTAGCATGTTTTTTAGACTCTAGAGGCCATTTAGAGTCGTTGATTATTTATTCACAGCCCATCAATGATTTGTACTATGTAGTAGGCCAGTAACTTGTACTATGTAGCATGTTTTTTGGACTCTGGAGGCCATTTAGAGTCATTGATTATTTATTTTGTTGCTGATATGTATTGCACTCAGTGCCATTTTGATATTTTCACCCTTACATGGTATATATAGATGAGCAAACTTTGCATATTTTGTCTCTAATGGTTTGGAATCTTTAAAATAATATTTTTCGTTAAAAATTAATTATTTTATGTATTTTTTTTTGTGGAAACTGGGTCATTGAAATCAGATCGGTCCAAGTCAATCTGAGTCCAAGTTGGAGTCTGGGTTCTGAGTCCAAGTTGGAGTCTGAGTTGATCCTCAATCGATTCTGAGTGTTAGTCTGAGTTTTTTATATATATGTGTGTGTGTCTGGGGGTGTATAACAACATAATCTGAGGAGCAACTTCAGTAGCCTCTGTCTGATTGACTGCCTGCAATACTTCAACGGTCAACCAGTATAACAGTAGTTTGGTATGCTTTTGCTAAATAACCGTAGAAAAACTTAAGGTGTTTACTACTGCTTTGGCCTTAACCATGCTCGTTAACCATGCAAATACTTTGCAATACTGCAGACTGCAAGATGCTAATCTGTGCACCCAAAATTAATAGCAGTGTGCTCAATTTCTCAACAACAGCAGTGTGCTTATGAGCCATATTCACACCAACAAAAAAGTCGAACAGATCATCCAAAGTCATAGTGTTGGAACACGGCTCTGATAACATATTGAAATGTACCCGGCCTTATTACTTGGACAATGGGGCACTTTTCCATTCTCAAGCGCACTGAATTTCTTTGCCAACTGCTTTGACTCAGCACTTACAGTTGTTCTGATTGGGCTTATAGCAACATCTCGCATATTCTAACTAGATGTCAAATGCATTTTGGATACAATATATGAATTGTGTGATCAGAGATGTCTTCTGACTTATTACGCTTAATTTTTAACCCTATGCATGGCATTTCCATCATTCGTATGACAACTGAGTGATTCTGCATCAGCGGAATTTGCACAAACACGTGACAACAATAAAATCATTAACATAGGCATATGATTTATACCGCTTAACCAGGCATTTCATTACACTCCATGTCCACATTCATTCATGCATATAAATTCTTATTTAAAATAAAATTTCCAAGCAAGCAATAACAATACAAAGGAGTGATCTCCCTTCTCCGCTACACAATGCCTTGAGAAATCTCTCCCAGTGAGTCTACCAGTGTAGGAAAGGAGAGTCTGAACCTGAGATTAACCTCTGGGAATCATGAAGTGATAGACTTGACTCAATAACAGTCCAGGAACTCAGCACATGTAATGGGTTGCAAACGTCTAGCTTGCTCATTTGCAGTCAATTCTGTCTCATGAGAGCAACCAAACACCCCTTTGGCTAACTACAAGGTTACATAGCTCTCAGCGCATGGGTCCCTTTTGAAGATTGCAGGTGGTTGCAGTGATGGAAGGGAGTTCAAGCATGAAGCAGTGTTCAATCGGGATGGAAGGATGGAGATGAATCATGGAACGAGAAAGAGACCTATAATTTAAATTCCAACTTAATATTCTTTCACCTCGTCCCTACGTGTCTCCCACACAAACTTCAACGTATTATGTTTTGGACACATTAAGGTTAGAGTGTAGGAAATTTCATGAGACACGTGGTAAATAGTGGTTGGTTCTGATGGTGACAAGTGGCAGCAATAATTATTGTTTTTATTCCCATGATTTCCCATTCTTCCCATCTTGTGGGTTCATATCTCCCTTGTGCTCCTTTTGCAACCTTTTTGGACTTAATGTTATATTCCATCTTGTGGGTTCATATCTCCCTTGTGCTCCTTTTGCAACCTTTTTGGACGTAATGTTGTATTCCATGTTAGTTACTTTGTATTGCCAATTATGTACTGAGCAGTCTTGTTGACCTACTTTTGGTCATTTGTTGGATATTAATAAACTTATTTTATCTTATCTTATGAAGTACACCCTTGTAACTTTATTAACTTTACTATATAGTAACTAAGAATATTGTAACGAAAACATGAAAAATAATTCCCTGTCTACAACATCCATGATTCATTAGTTGGGCCTTGGCTTTGGGCTCTGCAGTAGGAACCTATACAAAACATTTACCATTCATTACATTCAGGCGATTATATACATAGCCTTCTGGGCTAACGACCCACACAAAATCTCATATCAATGTATCATGTACCATGTGTTGCTTAGACAATATGATTATAAACTATTCCAAGCGTCCAAATCAAGGTATTACAGACAAGGAGAGGAGGGGGTTCTGTTCCTATTGCAGTATTTTTTTTTTCCATAGCCAAACAACCACAAGGAGAGACATAATACTGTCGAGCATAGGAGGAAGGTGGCCCTATGGAAGTTTGTACTTGGCCAGTTAAATATTGTTAAAATTATACAAAAGTAAATCTCCACGCAGCAGAGTATAGCCTCATTGTAATTACAGTAGCATTATTAAGTTCTATTGTGATGAATGGATTATTGGGATATCCAAGGTAATTTATAGATCACATGAATTCTTATGTGGAGACTTCATGATGGTTCCCATAGATTTGTATTCATTTATACTTTGTACCCATGCACTGCAGCTCTACCGTTTAGCATTACAAACTGCTCGACGAGCCCCCCTGCATGCTCGTGGTATGTTCTTAAAATTTAGCCCACAATTTTTTTGGAATAAAATGCTTCCTTTATACTTTATAAAAATCTATTTGTACATGCATCTTATATAAAAAAAAAGGTGGGCTGCAAACATAGTCACCACGAGCTAAAACATGCACCTAGTCTGTGCCCACAGGGCTATCAAAATATATAAAGTCCAAGCGCACGGGCTATATAGAATCAATGGAAAAACAGCCATATGGCCAAGAGCCAAGGTGCAGAGCACAAAAACCAAATCTGGAGGCAAACTGGCCACAATAAAGATAGACATTAAACCTAAGCAGCACCAAATACTAAAGATAGACATTAAACCTAAGCAGGGATGATAGATCCCAAATCTAGAGGGTCATGATCATTTGGGTTTGGGTCCTACCTATTAACTAGTGTGTGTCAACAAGTAGGGCACAGTCCCATCCAGCTTCATTTTCTGCTCAAGATGCTTCTCCATTGAGATAGCCAAGTCAAATTGAGAGAATTTATCATTCTTAGGTCAAGTGGGGCGACCAACTATGGTGCTCTTAGCTTTGACTCCTACCTTCATTGCACTTTCAAACCAGGGGCCTGTTTT
This sequence comes from Picea sitchensis, assembly GCA_010110895.2. NCBI lineage: Eukaryota > Viridiplantae > Streptophyta > Pinopsida > Pinales > Pinaceae > Picea > Picea sitchensis. The sequence goes on from SNQJ01S0038534.1 coordinate 94,395, forward strand.
GTGGCGAGCCCTGTTGCCAGATTGGTGTGAATGTGCCAATCCAGGGGGGTAGTGAACTTCCAGGGGAACTTGGCCCATAGTGCAAGGAGCCACCCCCCCCAATACTCTAACAATGACCTAAGATGCACTAGCTCGAGGTCCAGCTTCCCAACTTGGAAATGGATCTGCAAGTGAAGGCTGGCACCGATCAAAGCACCATCATACTAGGTGAACTTATTAAGTTAAAAATGCATTCGTTCATTTCTTTTAGATTAGAAACAAAAGCTTTATTCTAACACGTTTCCATGCTGCTTAGAACTCTATTGCCCATGGGAGCTTCTCACCAAAGAGAGCAGAATTCCAGGTTAAAGATGTAGGGAGAAGTTGACGACACAAGTTTGAAGCCCAAACCTAGACTGACTTAGCACAAGGACAAAACCAAAACAGATGCTTGACTATTTCATATTTGTGACAAAAAGCGCATTTAGGTTGCATAACTCCCAAGATACTTCAAGCGTTGGTTAAGAGGAAGGTGGCCTAGAAGCAAGGCCCAACCAAACATGGCTTTTTTGGGTTCAATAGAAGCATTTTAAATTGCACGAAGACAATACATCCAAGTGGACTATTTGGACCCTCTAGAGCTTATTTAACTTGCCATTGAGGATTGGCCTATAGGGCTGAGCCACCAATACCCATCAACATGTTGCACTTTGTGAACCTTGTAGTGGAATTCCACATCTAGTCTTTCCACCAAGTAGTGGGGGTGGGCAAACCTAGTGCGAGAATAAGAAATAGGTTGTGAACAACTAACTTGTGAATTTTCTCAATGATAAATGCGTTTGGCATACTTAATTGAAATTAAGCTTTCAACTGAGCACATGGCTTCTAGGTATGTGCGTGGTCATCAACACCTTCCTTAACAATTCCTTTTTTGTACAAATGCTTGGCTTAGTGCCATGTCGTTTTTGCCAAAGATTTGCCCTCATACTAGATTAAGGGAGACCACTAGATGTAATAATCATTGAAAGACATACCTGTGTGAAGCAAGTTGCTCTTTCAGGAAAGGTGACGCTTGACCACCTCCCAGGCCTTCTAGCTACTTTTGGACCACAAAAGCATCCTATATTTGGACCTTGGCCTAAGTTAACAACACATTTTAGAAATTGACATTCCTCTAACTTTGTTTCCTTAGTGGGGCTCCTCGTAAGATTCAGTTATGCATGACCACTTTCCAGTTCTCGAACTCCTTTGCAACTTAAATTACCCATTTTATACACAAGGCCCGAGGTTGTTGGAACAAGCCAATAATCTTGAGGCAACCCCACTCATTGGGGTTGCAACATAATCCCTAGTTGACCCATTGAAAGACTTTTTCCTTGGGGATTTCTATTAATAAGGAAGGAGGGAAAGTTTATGTCTTCATCACTCCATCTGTGCCCCATTGTAGACCACAACATAGATACATTTTCTGGTGCAGGAAAATTGACAATTACCATGATCTTTGCAGGATCATCCAACAATCCTTCTTTGCAGATGATATGACCTGACTTTGAACAGGGTACAAAAGATGCACTTCATAATGTTCAGTGACAACTGCATCCGCTGACATCTATCCAACATTAGGGCTACGCTCGGTGGCTTTAACGCTTGGTTGCCTTATTGGGTGGCTTTAACGTGTCATGGTACCATGTCAACCGAGGTAATGAGACCTTACACCTGAGGTAATGTGTGGTCATTCATTTGGAAACACTGCATGTCAACCTAGAGGAAGTCTCAAAGGTGATTCTCTAGCTATTGATAGGCCACAATAGATAGAACCCAACAAGAGTCGTACACATGAGTAACACTAGCACCTTTAAACAAATCTAGAATCTCGTTGCTAAAGACAATAGTTATGCAATACATTTATTTGCTTTCTTGGCTATTCTTTGCAACACCACCTCCCAAAGGGCTCTTGGCAAAGCTTGCACGACAAAGGGGATCCTTAGTAACTTAAACACTTGACCATGTTGAATCCATGACTACCCTTGATTGTTTAATCAATCAAGAATGTTGTCTTGAACCAACCTATAACATTGTGTTTTAGCCATTTGTAATTTGGAGCTTGAAGCTTCATTAAAAATTTGAGTACAATCCATGGTATTGCCCACCAACTCTTTTCCCTCCAGGACTGTAAGGAAACAATTGTTGACAAAATGCCCATTAACCATTTGACCAAAATCTGTTAGATTGTGAGTCCCTAGACAATCACAAAGTCTGAGACACATTGATATGAGTTGTAAACCTCATTTATTCATGAGGTGTTGTCATGATCCATTGATGAGTTATCAATGAGATCTAGATCTAGATCTGGTCTATCCATGTACTATATATTCATATCTTGAGATCAATACAAAGTGTATCAATCTGGCTTAAGGCCTTTTCCACTATTTTGTGTTTAGTTATGCTTGTGTTCAATTCTTAACATCGTATCAGAGCCATGGCGAAGAAATGGTGATAATATCATAGCCTCTTTAGTCTTAAGGAGCATGAGCATGATCGATCCTCTATGATAATTGTTCATAGGGACTTTGGTAAAGATCCTTGAGGGAATTTTTTAATAGTCGAAGTGGATAAGGAGGCTTCACTGGTTTAATGTTGACAGTCCAAGCATACAACCATCGATATGAATACGTGGATATTGAATCTGATATCCGTGGATCTTGAATCTGGTGTCAATATCATAGATGACTTCTCCGCGATCTGGAAGCACGAGACTCTAGCAATTTGAATAAGTCAGTGACCAAGGAATTGCCTGGATTGTATGCTTGGTATGTAGAATTGTTTCCAATTGTGAATTGCCATCGCCACCAAAGGTATTTCTAAATCTCTTATAATTGTTTGCTATAAGATCTGAGTGATAGATCTCCATGATAGATCTGAGTCAAGCCTATGCCTATTGCTATCAATTTTTGTGTCTTGGTCTCCTTCAACATATTCATGTTATTGCTTGAGTCATTTTTGGTTTTAAATCGACGGTGCCACTCTTTATAATGAAATCAGGCATCCATGTTAAGAGCCCACGCATTGTACCTGTTTATTATATATGGAAATGGCTTAAAGATCTGCCCAACAAAGGAACATGTAGATTTGCTAAGTGAAGCCTTTGGTTCTAGTATTTATCAAACAAAGCTAGAAAAAAAAACTGAGGATTTTGAACATGTGTAACAGTTACAGCTAAGAGGGAGTCATGTTTAGTTATAGTTCGAATTAATGCCATGGATGAGGAGTCTCTTGGCCGCCTCCTTGCTGTGTGACAACAACCCAACCAGACAATGATTTGATTTGGTCGATCTACCTCAATAATCCAATACGACGCACTTTTCATGGTTCATTTCCATCAATCGCAGCAGAGGCATTGTCGTGGTCGTGGTCGTCATCCATAATGAGATTGGGATGTTTGTGTCAGAGAGATTTCGGCGATTCTATGAAGAAGTATGTGGTAAAAGAAATTTGGATCCGTAGACAATGATCCGGCCAACCCAACCGAGAACGCAAGCATCAATTCGCATATGAAAATCGCCCATACAATATTTTTTGAAAGGCTTTAGCATACTGGCGCCTACAAAATCACCCATAGATCGACCCACTGATTTGATTTTTCCAGAAATGGTCTTTCTTGCTTGAACAACGATCCATGGTAGTATTGTGATGAATCAATGTGTGCACGTGTAAAGAGGTTTGCAATCAATGTTGGAAGAGATAAACAAGCATAGAAAAACAAAACAAAGGTGGCGTGAGCAGGAATGCAGTTCTAATAGACATGTTCTTCTGCAATTATTGTGATGAATAAGCCCTGAAATGAAAGTACTGAAACGAGTTTGGTTTTTACTGGTTTGAAGAGCTCGAGCTGGTAGTGCTAGCTCCTTTGTTTGAGGGATCAATGCTCCTATTGCTTTTAAAATCAATGGTAAGGCACATGTTTTTCGATCACATTTTGTTGGAGATATATCGCCTGCATACATTGGACACTGGACGGGTATTCAAAAGCACACTGGGCGAAACAAAAAGAAGGGCGAAGGTGCGTCACATTATATCAGTTCTAATGATCCGACCCTTCTTGCAACAGTGCAATAGAATAGCAAAGTGTGTGCCGACGGTGCAACAACCAACCACATCATAGCATGCTGGAACATTGATGAGATTGTGGCATTGGATACTACAAAGAAGAAGGGATCTCCTCATGAATTGATCCACCTCAACAATCTATGTCAAGAAGCCCATGCGCCATCGACATTTGGAATGAGAGTTGTTGTTGAGATTTGGGTACCTTGGAAAGTGGTCCCCTTGTGTTTGTGAGTCTCTAAACACAAAGGGGGAGACTATTACCTTCATTACTTTACTTTATGATTCTAATTTCACTTTGACTTAGGAGATTTAAGTCAAAAGTGAAATATGTCACTTAAGTCATTAAAGTGACATTTAATTCACTTTGTGGGTGACTTAAAGGACATAAAGCAAACTAAGAAAAGTGGGTTTCCTAAGTGAGATTTTTGCATTAGATCTCACCCATTGATCTCTTAGGGTTTGGCCAAAGAGAGGCTAAAGGAGGTAATAGGGGAAAGATGAGATTTATTCTTCACTTGAGAGGAGAGGAGGAGGAGAGCACTTGGGTGCCTTTCTTAAGGAGAGGAGGGTGCACAAGGTTGAGGGTTTGCTATTTGAGGTGTGGGAAGGCGCATAGCTTGGAGGAAGGTGCTTCCATGGAGGAGGAGGCACTCACATGAGCTAAGGCCCATTCCTAGCTTGAGGGCGCACTTGGAGGAGGAGAGGTGCACATCTTCAAGGAAGGCACACCTTATATGTGAGAGGATTCATGGAGGAGAAAGGGTGCATTGCTTGAGGGGAGGCCTTAGTGGGAAGCTAAGGGCGCACTTCTATTTGTTGGGGTCTTGCTAGAGGAGGGGCACACTAAGGAGAGGTGCACACCAAGCCATGGAGGAGGGCACACTTGTGTAGAGGGTGATAATTGCAAGGAAAGAGGGCAAGGGTTTCACCAAGGATCAAGTGGGCAAAGGCAAAGGCAAAGGCACAAGGGAAGAGGACCAAAGGCTAGCAAAGCAAGAGGGGCACACCAAGGCAAATGGCGCCTTGCTTTAAGAGGCTAGCAGGGACATCTTCAAGGGACTCCAAGGCTTCCGAGAAGGGTTGCTATTGTA